>RCUC01164813.1:0-68291 GCA_003697995.1 Taxidea taxus jeffersonii
CAGTCCTAAAATTCTACAATTCTCTCTTCATACAACAACAGAAAGAACAGCCTTTAGCACACATTGGAGGGGAAAAATACACAAGAAGTTTCCTGCACTTTTCCATTCTCCTTCCCTCCTACTTTCTATATTTTGAATCCAGTACACTAGGTCATTCACAGCCAGAGACATCATGGCTATACTTGTCTGCTCTTTTTAGGATTTGTTTTTAATTTATGAGGATGAAAGGGTGAGTTTAATCATCAAGGAAAGAACCATTAAGTATATTTTCAGGGCCCCGGTCCACACCAGCAAATACCTCTCAGAAGAACGGGACATTATAAGACTGGTTCTACCCAGCAGTATCCAAACTCAAGTGGCCACTGGTTTCTCAGGGCACACAGATTAATGGCCCTCAAAGCATAAAATTAGGAACCTACTGTGGATACCTATGCCAGCCCCAGCCACCCAGACTAGCTGAAGACAGTCCTGTAACTGGAGAATGAGGTATTATAAACTGAGTCCCTGCTGCCTCTACTGGGTGATCTTGGGCATTCATTGGTTCACTTTGAGCCTAAATAATTCCAATTATAAAATGTACCAATTGTAAAATGAATAAATGAAATGATCCATAAGGCTTTTCCAGTACTGATATTGTTACTCTAATATAAAACTGAATTCTTATCATTTAATTAGCATCTATCCTAAATTCTCAAAAACATAAGTACAAAAATAATAGTAAATATTTAACACCTAATGAGCACATATTATGGCAGATGCAGTACTTTAAATGCTTACTTCCTGTCATCTTCACAGCAATCCTGTTTTATATATGAGGAAATAAACTGAGAAAGATTAAGAAACTTGCCCAACTGGTGCCTGGATGGCCAGTGGGTTAAAGCCTCTGCCTTTGGCTCAGGTCATGATCTCAGGATCCTGGGATTAAGCCCCACATCAGGCTCTTTGCTCAGCAGGAAGCCTGCTTCCCCCTCTCTTTCTCTCTCTCTCCATCTGCCCCTCTCTGCCTACTTGTGATCTCTGTCAAATAAATAAATAAAATCTTAAGATAAAAGAAAGAAACTTGCCCAAGTTCACAAAGGTAAGTAGGAGAGCCAGAGCTTCACCTAGACCTACTAATTCTAAGTCCAGTCCTCTTTCCACTAAATTCATTTTCAGACTTCTACTCCAAAACGCATATTACCTGGAAAAGTAAGAGAACAGAGAGTAAAGAGGGCTAAAGATTAACTTCAACCAGGTGGCAATGATCTGCTGTCTACAGCCTATAGAGAAATAACAAAAGCATTGGAGCCACCAAAAGCCAAGAACCCTCTTAAGCTGCTAGAAGCAAGATTCATTTGAAATTCCTCCCACCTCTACCTTCTCCACTAGTCTCCAAAAGATAGATGGGCCTGGGAACCAATAATAGGCCAAGAAAGCATGTTTCCACCTAAGCAATCCAAATGAGATAGAGGCCAACTTACACGACCAGTCCTTCTCAACTGCTACTAATTTATGCAGTTGCTTCCTCTCCCAGGAAGCCTGTTGCATGACCTCGGCCTCTCCAAGGAAGGCCTTCATTCATTCCTCCAGATCTGGATCCTAATTCCAGAAGAAGCTATACCGCCTTAAGGACAGCAGACATAGCCATCAGCAATGAATGCCCATCTTTTCCTCTGCTGGCTTAAAGGAAAAATCTAAGGAGGAAAGCGTGAGAAAAACATCTAGGCTTAGGAGACATCTAGGTCTGCTGCTTTGCTGTTCTATCTGTAGAAATGTAGAAAGGATAGTACGCCAGCTATGGCTTGCCCAAAGACATTAGTAAAACCAATCCCTTTCTTTACATGGAGAAGTCTTTTGAAATCATTCAATCCAACGGTTTCCAAGCTTTTTGAAAAGTCTCTCAAACTCTTTTTGTCCCATCAAATCTTACAGAAACACCAATATTTAAACAGATAAATGTAGTGCTGCTCTGGCTGAAAAGGAGGTGGGAAAGCTCCACTTCCTCAGCCTCTTCCCACTTCCCAGTCTCACCACAACAGACTGTGAAGTTGCACTTCAAAACCCTGAGACTCTATTTAACATCTCCTTGTTTTACTTAAGGAAACTGGGGTCCAGAGAGAGAACATGACTTTGTCAAGATCACACAGTTCATGCCAAAGCTGGAATGCAAATTCAGATATACTGACTTAAATGGCAGTCAATTTCCCATCTCATCACACTATTCCTTTGAGATGATCACATGAAAATGAATGTGAAAGGGGTTTTAAAAGATCTAAGTGACAGAGGCTTGTATAGTTCCTTTAGCTAATTTTCTCTATAGGCAAAAGAATCAAAGTGCTCAGATTTCCAAGGTTAATTCACCAGGTAGCACTCAATAGCAAAGAAATCCTCTCATATTCTCCAATTCCTCAATAAAGTATCTATTTGTAAGAACAGGCATGATTATGCTACCAATGTAGAAAGACTGATGGCAAATAGATAAGATTCAGGAGGCTTCTGCAGGACTCCCTTCTCCCTGTGTCCTGAGAAACCATCTCTTAAAGACATATAGGAATTTTCCTGCTATCCATCATGCCTGGAACATGGAATAGAATTTAAACCTTGTATTACATGAAGTTAACTTCTTAGGGGCGCCTGGATGGCACAGTTGGTTGAGCGTCTGACTCGGTTTCAGCTCATGTTGTGATCTCAGAGTCCTGAGATCCAGCCCTGTGTCAGGCTCTATGTTCAGCACAGACACTGCTTGGGGTTCTTTTCCTCTGCCCCTCCTACTCGTGCTTTCTCTCTCTCTCAAAAATTAATTAATTAAAAAATTTTAAATACATTTAACTCCTTAATAAATGATAGGAATAGCCTGGGCCTCAAAGTTTCTCGAAAACTGTGGTAGCCAGCCTCCAAGACAATATCCAATGGTCCTTGCCTCCTGGTATTTGCAACTTTGTGTATCTTTTCCCACCTAGTAGAAGGGTTGGTCTGTGTAACCAAAGAACAAAGAAGTAGTGGTATGTCATTTCTGAAATTAGATTATAAAAGACACTACAGCTTCTGTTTGGGTTGCTCTTTTCTTTCTCAGATCACTCATTGTGGGGAAGTCAGCTGCCATGTTGTAA
The DNA here is from genome assembly GCA_003697995.1 of Taxidea taxus jeffersonii. Taxonomy (NCBI): domain Eukaryota; kingdom Metazoa; phylum Chordata; class Mammalia; order Carnivora; family Mustelidae; genus Taxidea; species Taxidea taxus. The sequence continues at coordinate 3,090 of RCUC01164813.1, forward strand.
GCTGCCCAGTGGAGAGGCCATGTGGCAAGGAAATGAAGTCATCAGCCTGCTAACACCCAGCAAAAAACTGAAGCTGGCCAGTAACCAGATGAGTGGGTATGGAAGGGGATCCACTATGCCCAGTTGAGCCTCCAGATGATTGTAGCCCTGGGCAACAGCTCCCCTGTAATCTCAGCTGAGACACTCAGCCAGAACCACCCAGCTTGGCCACTCTAAAATTCCTCATCCTCAGCAACTGTGTAAGATAATAAATGTTCATTTTTTAAGCTGCTAAATTTTGCAGGCAATTTATTTAAGCAAAAGTACATAACTAATACAACCATGAAACTAAGGCTTCTGGGTTTACATCCGAAAGCCCATTATGAAACCAAAACTCCAGCTGAAAAAAAACCTAAGGCATCTAGGGTTGGGGCTTCCCCTTAAACAGTAACTGTCTCCACTGCTTACTCATAAGGTAACCAGGGGAAAGTCACTTCATCTCTCTTAGCTGTGGTTTCCTTATTGAATATATAGGGATAGTTCCCTTGTAGATTATGATGGGGATTAAATGAGAACAGCTTGTAAAAGCACCTTTAAAACAGTATAAAACTATACAAATTAAAGTTGTTATAATAAAGACTTTGGAAGGTATCCCACCAAGCACATTCCCAACAGCCATCAGAAAGAAGAGGACTCTGTTCGGCGAAGTCAAATGGAATGTTTTTTTACATTTATCCAACTGTATTAAAGGTATTTCCCTCTATCATTGCCCCTCATAATAACAAAAAGCAACAATTACCAATGCTTGGTATTATATACGAAATATAGTGCTAAGCGCTTTCACGTTATTTTCTCATTTAATACTCCATTTAACATGCAAGGAAACAGAAACTGAGAGAGGTTAAAGTGATTTGGTTAGTAATGGAGGTAGAGCTGAAATGTACATCCATGCAGTTCTAAAGATCATGTTCTTTCCACTAAACCAATATGCTGCTTATTATACCTCGGAGCCTGAAATTATCCAATACAAAAGACATTCAGCTACAACTTAAAAGAACTGAAAAAATGAAAGACAAAGAAAGAAAGACCACCTTTCAAGTTAGTGGGGAAATAAAAAGATTCGGGAGATGTGGATTTTGGTCCTGTCTATGGCACCAAGCAGTTTTAACCCCTTGGCAAGTTATCTATCAGTGAAAAAATTTTAAACCCTCATATTTGCACAGTACTTTGGAATCTGCATTCTGAAGTACCTGCAAATATTTGATTATTACAGCAAACCTTAAAGGTAGTTTTAATTCTCTCCATTCTACAAATGAGAAAGTTGAAACTCAAAAAATTATTTTGAGTTATTAAACAGCTGATACATGCTAGAAATAATAAACCTAGATTTCTTTATTCTCAGAGGTACCTGAGACTCAGTAGTTTTAGGGAATGTCCAAAGGTCACAGCAAGGACAAGAATCCAGTTTCCTTCTTACTCCCCTAATCCAGTGCTAAAACCAGATATACAAACCTGGGGTGCTTTTTAAAAACACTGATGCCCACACCCCATAACTACCTTTACCCCCCAAATTTAATTTATTTGGTCCTGCCTGGGTGGATTCTAAGTATCAATATAATTTTAAGCTTTTTAGGAATGGCCACACTTGAGAATTTACTGCCCTAATCCCAAGAGTCACAGATTAAGAAATGTTATGATTCACCCTCATTTTCTAATGTCAAATTCCTTAAGGGTAGCCATCTATTTTTTTTTTCAAATTCATCACATTTACAAAGACAAAGATCTTTTATTATTACAAATGACTGTGTAAGTTAAAATAATTTTATTTTTGTTACCTAAGAATACATGTTTATGTAGTATGCCATCAACATCTTACTGGTCAAGACTGGATATGTGGCATTAATAAAACTGCTTATAGAAAAAAGAAAGTTGCCCACATAGTATACTGTGAACAAAAATGACTAAGAAGAAAACTGAAGTAATCCTGTTTCTCTAAATATCCCTGCTTGGGGATCTCAGAACTCCTTGGTTCTACCAAGATGAATTTACCCAGAGTGTCCCCTTATGAAGGTTTGGAAATTATACAGACCTGTCTCATAATATCTCCACTTCTCTCTAACTCTTATCTAACCAAGTTCTTTCCTTAACCCTCAAGCCTATGGTTATGGGTTTGCACTGTGTCTCCCAAAATAAGATATGTCAAAGTCCTAAACCTTAGTATCCTGGAATGCAATTTTATTTGAAAAAAGTCTTTAGAAAGCTAAACAAGTTAAAAGGAAGTTATAAGGGTGGGCCTTAATGCAATATGACCTGGGTCCTTATAAGAAAGAGAAATTTGGAAACAAATTTCCAAATTCCAGCTAGGCTGTTTCAGCCTGTGCTTACTAAGAAGTTCAGACACACACATACACACAATCACAAGACTGTAAAAAGACATGGGGAGAAGATGTCCATCTACAGGCCAAGGAACACCTGAGGCTACCGGAAGCTAGGAGAAGGGCATGGAACAGATCCTTCCCTCATACCTTCAAAGGGAGCATGGCCCTGCTATTACCTTGATTTTGGATTTGTGGTCTCCAAACTGTGAGACTATAATTTTCTGTTGTTCTAAATCAACTAGTTTGTGGTACTTTGTTACAGGAGGTCTAGGAAACTAATCATCTGCCTTTCTCTAAAACTTAAAGTTTGTACCCAGTTAATTTGGTATAACTATTCAATTTTTTAGCATATACATCCTACTGTCCTAATGAAATCAAAGCCTCTCAAGGGCAACAACACCATTTTATATTTCTTCTTTGTCATTTACTACTCTTAGGGAGAGACTGATCTCAGAAAAAGCATTCAGGAAACATTTGCTCACTTGATCATTTTCTGGAAAATGCTCAACAACCACTACTCTTGTCTTAGAATTTAACACCCAGAAAATCAATCACTTTTCCTACTTCCATAATTCTGTTACACTGGATGTAGCTATTTTTTTTAAAGAATTTATTTATTTATTTGATAGTGAGAGCGAAAGCACAAGCAGGGGGGAAGGGATAGAGGGCGGGGGAGAATCAGACTCCTCACTGAGCAGGGAGCCCAACACAGGGCTTGATCCCAGGAGCCTCGGATCATGGTCTGAGCCGAAGTCATACACGTAACCAACTAAAGCCACCCAGGTGCCCCTGGAATTGGCTATTTTTAAATCAACATTCTTCTTCATGAGCTTTTGATATATATAATACCACTTACTCTCTGGTATCCATAAGTGAAAAACTCACAATATCATAGAATCTTATGCTGTTTGGAACTGGGAGAAAGTTTACTGACCATCTAATGCAATCCTAACATGATATTTTCCTCAACGCATACATACTATTTCTCTTTTGTTCTTTTAATTTTTTTTTAAGATTTCATTTTTAAGTAATCTCTCCAGCGAATGTGGGTCTCAAACCCACAACCCTGAGATCAAGAGTCACAGGCTCCACCAACTGAGACAGCCAGGCCCCCCACTCTCTCTTTTATAAGTGCCATATTCTCCCTTGTCCATTGTATTAGTTACTGGCTTACAGGGCTCCTTCTCTTCATATCACCTCCCATTAGGCTATACACACATCAGGGGCTGAGAGTCTGTCATTCATTCCCATTACTTATCATGGTTCATAGTACATTACATGCTCAATCAGTATTTCCTAAAGTATTGTTCTCTCTTTCTTTGCCACTAGTCTATGATCTCCAAGAGAGGAACTGGATCTTACTCACCTTTATATATCTAGAGTCTAGCACAGCAAGTAGCATAAAATAAATACAATAATATTTGTTGTTCATGTAATAAAAATGTTTCACTCACTTTTTCTGTGCTAGGCTATTCTAGCCTATGAATTTACTAAGAAGTTTAGATGCCCAACAATCAACAAGCAAAAAGTAGCAAGTCAAAATAGAGCCAACTTTTAGTCCAAAAGGAAAAATATATTGGCAAGATATTTAAGAGGTTAAATATTGAGGTATCTTAAATAGGTTAAGTCCCAAAGACCCCACAGTTGCCTTGGAAGACAGAAAGTAGAGATTGTGAACAGTTATATCTCAGAAATCCACTCAGGTAGCTCTCAAAAGAGCAGACATAATTTTCTCAACTACTTTTTTTTTTAATTTATTTTAACAGATAGAAATCACAAGTAGGAAGAGAGGCAGACAGAGAGAGAGGAGGAAGCAGGCTCACCGAAGAGCAGAGAGCCCGATGTGGGTCTTGATCCCAGGACCCTGGGATCATGACCTGAGCTTAAGGCAGAGGCTTTAACCCACTGAGCCACCCAGGCACCCCAAGCAGACACAATTTTCTGCTTAACTGACATGGGTCTAATAACAGTACCCAAACCTCAAACAGACTAAGAACAACAGCCTGGCCAAGCATCTTGCCTCCACGGGTATAAAGAGAAGTCCAAGCCAGCATCAGAAAAACACTAATTCAGACTTCCAAAAAACTTTTCAGTTCAAAAATGGGCTCTAGTGACTTCCTAAAGGAATCCTCTAGTTTGAGCTAAAGCCCAGAGAAAGGGGAAAGCAACACTAAAAAGTCCTCAACACCTTTTCAAATTGGTGAAGCTCAGTAGAAGCTCAAGAGAAGCTCATTCTTCCAATGTGAATGTCACCTCCTCTCCGGAGCCTTCATTGCCTCTTCTCCCTTCCCACTCCTTGCATGGATAATGCAAGGTACATCCCTTGGTACATCCCTCTATTATACATCCATCACTAAATGTTATAATAACTTTAATGTCTTTCTCTCCTGCTAGAGCAGACACACAATAATCATAGCTCCAAAAAGCAAAAAGCTGTTCTTTCAGGTACCCTGGCTTGTCTTAATCCCAGGAGAAAAAGGAAAAAGGGTGAAATGTTTTAAAATGGCTGCCTGTTTACGATGTACCATCTAAGAGCCATGGATTTGTATACTGTGATTCCTCTTTTTTAAAAATTTAAACTCAATTTGGCAACATATAGCACATCATTAGTTTCAGATGTAGTGTTCTATAATTTGTCAGTTGCATATAACACCCAGTGCTCTTCACCCATTTCCCCCATTCCTCCACTAACCTCCCCTCCAGCAACCCTCAGTTAGTTTCCTATAGTTAAGAGTCTCTCATGGATTTTCTCCCTCTCTGACTTCCCCTTCAGTCTTCCCTCCCTTTCCCTATGATCCTCTGTGCTGTTTCTTATATTCCACATATAAGTGAAACCATGTAATTGTCTTTCTCTGACTTATTTTGCTCAACATAACACCCTCTAGTTCCATCCATGTCAATGTAAATGTTAAGTATTCTTTTTTAAAGTATCATGATCTGGTCAGTATGGCAGACAGATACACACAGACTTCAGAACACCCAGCCCTGTTTGTTTGAATCCTAGGCCCTCTTCAGAAATCAGGAAAATTTCATACTCCTTAGAATAGTAAGGAACTTAGAGGTCACCAAGGCCAAATTCCTCATTTTACAGAGGGAAACTGAGGCTCAAAAAGGGGAAAGGACTTACTCAAGGTCCCATAGTCTGCCAAAAGCAAACTCTTGTTTTGATTACTAGTTCAGTGCAATTTCGGATGTATCTCCAATCTTAAAAAAAAAAAAAAAAAAATGTTCCAGGGGTGCCTTGGTGGCTCAGTCACTAAGCATCTGCCTTCAGCTCAGGTCATAATCCCAGAGTCCTGGGATCAGGCTCCCTGCTCAGTGGGAAGCCTGCTTCTCCCTTTCCCACTCCCCCTGCCTATGTTCCCTCTCTCGCTGCGCTCTCTCTGTCAAATAAATAAAATCTTTTTAATTAATTAATTAATTAACCCATTCATTCATTCCAGGGGCATCTGGATAGTACAGTCGGTTAAGTGTCAAACTCTTGGTTTCAGCTCAGGTCATGATCTCGGGATTGTGAGATCCAGCCCCCATCAGGCTCCACGCTCAGCAGAGGGTCTTCTTGGGTATCTCTCTCCCTCTTCCTTACCTCTTGTGCCTTCTCTCTCTCTCTCTCTAAAAATAAATAAATGCTTTTTAAAAATTCCAATCTTAAAAATGAGGATTTAGGGAGGTAATTTGTCCAAGGTCCTATACCTAGTAGATGATGAAGTCAAAACGTAAACCTAGGACATCTCCTGAGAAGGCCTAGCCTCTAACTTTCACTACTTCCATGGTGAAGTTTTTGGAACTCCAGATATAAATGCAACTTCATTTTCTTTATCTCTAACTCCCTTTGAAGTTTGCTTCTAGTTAAATTTGGCAGATTAAAAACATATTTACTTATGTTCCTACCTAAAATCACACTGAAATGATAGTAAAGGTTAAAACCTCAACAAGGAAGAGAATAGGTAGCAGACATCAAAAGATGGCAGATCTCGGGACGCCTGAGTGGCTCAGTTGGTTAAGCAGCTGCCTTCGGCTCAGGTCATGATCCCAGCATCCTGGGATGGAGTCCCACATCCGGCTCCTTGCTTGGCAGGGAACCTGCTTCTCCCTCTGCCTCTGCCTACCACTCTGTCTGCCTGTGCTTGCTCTCTCTCTCTCTAACAAATAAATAAAATCTTTAAAAAAAAAAAAATGGCAGATCTCAACAAATTTTTAGAGTATACATAGTGAATGGAGGACTTGTGACCTTAAAAAAAAAGAAAGGCAGGGGCACCTGGGTGGCTCAGTGGGTTAAAGCCTCTGCTTTCGGCTCGGGTCATGATCCCAGGATCCTGGGATGGAGTCCCGCATCGGGCTCTCTGTTCGGCAGGGAGCCTGCTTCCCTTCCTCTCTCTCTGCCTGCCTCTCTGCCTACTTGTGATCTCCATCTGTCAAATAAATAAATAAAAAACCTTAAAAAAAAAAAAAAAGAAAGAAAGAAAGGCAAAAGAAGCTGTAATTTACAGCATAGCAAGGTCCCTGGGCAGCAGAGATGTGTGGTACTTGGACTGCAGATCACATCCCCTAGAAAGAATCGCTAGAATAAAACACCTAAAAGAATAGGCCTGGGAAGTATAAATCATTTGCCCCAAATCACACAAAGCTAACAAGAGCTTGAATCCAGGTCTTCTCATTTTTGTTACCTTTCTGTAATGGATTTGCTATTAGTCAACTTAAGAAAATGCAGAATAACTCAATAGCCCATGTCACAAAACAAGGAGACATAAGTGTTTCCCAAGGTCTACCATTTGACCTCCTTTATCAACTCCATAAAAGTCCTTTGTGTTTAGGTTCTTCCTGGTAAGAGCTTAGACTATTCAAACAGTTGGAGTAAGAACCCCATATTCCAATTCATATTCCAATTGTCTGATTCTGCAGTTTTGAAAAAGTAGGTTAACAGCACCTGACAAAACATGACAAAGCTTGGAAACCAATGATTTCAGAAGCACTGTTTCAGGTCAAAGCTGAGCTCTTCCACATTACCCATGATAGTGCATGAGCAGCAGCTTTTTATCCCTTTTTAGAACAGAACATGCCCCAAGGTAGGTGTTGTTACATCTGCTAACCAGCTAAAACAGATTCATTTGTAAGTGCCAAATTATAGGGCTGCCTACAGTACCGATTAAGGCATTAACAACTCCAGACCATTTCTTAATACACAGCAATTATGTGAGTGCCACCACTATTTGCACCTTTCTCTCATTTGAACTCTTACCCATCACTGCATTAAACACATATTCACTTTGTGTTTTTCCGATATGCACAGAAAGAATACTGAATGAGGAGTCAGAATAGTTCTAAACACAGCTCAAGCTTTGAAGTCAGCAAACAGGTTTGAAACACAGTCCTTTGAGTTACTAGCTCTGAGATCATAAATAGATCACTAATCTCTGGGCCTCAATTACCTCACCTGTAAAATGGGCCTAATACTACATGAGAGACCTGTTGTGAGAAGTGAGAATATATGGCAACTTGCACAGCAGTAAGGCACTGAGCAAGCATTAGTTGTCTCTTTTGTTGACCACCTCGTATATGATGGGTACTTTCAACACTGGAAGGGCTGACTGTTTGAGGAACTGTTTAGGGAGAGGAAGGATAGATGAACAAGTAAAATTACAGTATAAATAAGTGCAATACAATAAATGTTGCCATTAGCTATTGAAACAAAGTATCACATAAGCACTGGAAGAAAGCACATTAGTCTAGAACAGAAGGAAAGTGTCAGGGAAGGTATCAGAGACAGATATTTTAACTGGGCCTCGGAGGTTGTTGAGCAGAAGTACAAGCAAAGAAAAACATATTACCAAAAGAAACTCTGAGAAATAAGTCAGGGATACATGAAAGAGGTATATATGGCTTATCTAAGCAACAGTGAAAAAACTTGAGAGAAGTGAATGAGTTACACAGAACAAGAAAATTAGCATTAAAAGCCTACCCATAGGAATTTTTTGTGGCGAGAAAATGCTATGAGAAGCAAGGAGAGGTAGTCATCTTAGAAACTCATGAAGAAAATATTTTCTAATAAAGAAAAGAAATAAAATCACCACTGACATTATAAAGGATGATAAAATGGAGAATACCTTGAATTTCCTTTGTATAACCCAAGGGTCAGACTTATGAAGGTAGACAGAAAATAAAGAGTGACATAAAAATGGCCCACGGATATTAATCACATACAGAGTGGAGTGTTTGGAATTTAAAAGGGAATATCCCTTCTTTAAGTGGTGAAATTAGCCCAGAGAACTCAAAGAAGACAACTCATATCTATTGGTGAAGGAGCCCTGGCTTTTTCTTCCTCTTTGGGGGCAGGACTTGACTTGATGGGGCTTTGATGCAACCAGGTTTGAGGAAGGTAGTTCGCACTTCCTGAGGCTTTACACAATTCAATCAACCTCAAAAGGGAACACTTGCCTGCACAAACACAGCCTAACAAAGAAAACTAAATTAAAGCAGGCAACTGACTTTAGAGGAAACTAGGGAGGGGGCTTAAAATGAGAGGGATCATAGGGCTGCAGAACAACACAGGCATCAATTATGTGTTACTTTATTAATGGAGAGATACACCTGCTGTGATGGGCACCAGGTGATGTCCAGAAGTGCTGCATCACTATACTGCACACTAATATCACACTGTATGTTAACTGAAAATTTTTTTAAAACTTCAAAAAAATGTAAAAAAAAAATTATTCCATTTGTTCCTTTGCAATAGGAATACACAGATTTGAATCAGACAAGACCTCTACCTTCAAGGAGTTCCCATTCTAGTAATGTAGACAGACATGGCAATCAGTGATTATCTTTGAGTCTTAAAGACCTGGATTCAAATCCTACATCTACCTTTTACTAGCTAAGGCAAACAATTTCCTTTATCTAAACTCTATATTCCTTATCTGTGAAATTGAGGGCATCAGCCTAACTCAAAGGGTTACTAAGCATTTGGTGAAATAATGTATTCAAAGCACCCAGGAGACTGTCTGATCTATAATATATGTGATTAGTACGTATTTACTGAATTAATGGCTTACATGAGAGTATTCTTTTAGGGGAGGAAGAAGGAGGGAACCTATTAGCATTTCCCATAGCTTTCCCATAATTCTGGAACTTCTGAGGAAATGCTGTTTGCCTAATCATGCAGATTTTATGTTCTCTAGCTCTTGTACATTAGAACCACCAACCCCATCCCAGGATTAAACACCAGAAAGAGGAACCCAGCAGGTGCCACACAATGACTAGGAATGAAGGAAATAGTTTTCTGGCCTAACCAAGTAGTAAAGGGAAGTTGGTGGTAGGGCAAAGCTTAAAAAAACCTAAGACCTGAAATCTCACAAATCTATCAGGTTAAAGACTATAAAAGCCTGATTTATTATAAATATTTCCACAAAGTAGAGCTTGGATAAGAAATTAGGGACCACCAGGTATTTATGGACCCCTACATGCCACAGTACTTCTCCATTTGAGGTTGTCATTCTTTCAATAAAAATATATCACATATCTACTGTAGGTCAGATATTTGGGCCAACAGAGGACTTAGACATAGTCCCAACACTTTGGGACATTTATGTCAGAGACTGAGATCACTATGAGAAAAGGTTTCACCACAAACATTCTGACATACAGATACTCAGTGGCCTGCAGACAGCGGTGATGAAAAGTAGCATTACTTTTCCCATTTCCATTCTCCTTTCTGAATTTCCCAGCCACCAAATTTCCTCTACCTCTTCTTCAATCAATTCACCACATTCAATGTCTACCATCTCTACAGGGCCTTCCCTGGACAAAAGAAAGAGCCTAACCATGGGCCACTAGAGTTTAGAACAGAAACCTGACTAACCGCAAAGCTCATACCTTACCCATCCCACCTATATCCTCTGAATCAAACTTTACAAAATAGTCTTAAACCTCAGAAGAACAAGTTCTGCTATATCTACTTTAAGTCTCCAGAGGAGCAGTTCTGAGAAGATAGAACTAAGTCTTCTGAGAAGATCTCACATACTGAATACCTATTATGCATGAGGCACTATTATGAATGCTTTACATACACCAATGTCCTCAAAACAGCTCTTTGCAAGGGAGTTAATATTGTCCCAATTTTACAAAGGAAAAGCTGTGTTTACAGCAACTGAGTGACTTGCCCAAAAATCACACAGTCAATAGGTGATAAAGCTGAAATCCATAGACGAATTGGCCATGTTCACTTTAATCTTTTTTCCACTGAATCTCACATTTTATCCTAATGATAACCCTGTAAGGCAGGTAAAAGAAAGATCAGTATTATCCCATTTTACAAATGAGGAAACTCATACTTGAGGAAGTGGTACTACTTTCTCAGGAACAAGTCGGTAAGTGGCAGAGCTGTGGTTCATACCCAGATCTTTTCCACTACTCAACATTTCCTCCTACACTGTGTCCTGCAGAGGGGTGTGGTGGAAATGTACTTAACAGAGAGTCCGAAGTGCCGAGATGTGTTCTTGACTCTGTAACTAGCTTATTGTATAACACTGGGTGAGCTGCTTTCCTTTCCAGTCCCAGCCCCGTACATAGCAGCTGCTGAGATGTTCGTGATCAAGAACTCTACTGTCATTTATGAACTCCTTTTCAAGGAGGGAGTGATGGTGGCCAAAAAGGATGTCCACATGCCTAACACCCTGAGCTGGCAGACAAGAATGTACCCAATCTTCATGTTGTCAAGGCCATGCCGTCTCTCAGATCATGAGGCAACATAAAGGAATACATTGCCTAGAGATATTTCTACTGGAAACTTACCAACAAGGGTATCCAGTATCTCTGGGATTACCTCCACTTGCCCGCTGAGATTGTGCCTGCCACTCTGCATCACAGCAGTCTTGAGACTGAAAGGCCACAGTCTAAAGGTCTGAGGGGAGAGCCACCTACAGACCCACACAGGGGAATCTAACAGAGACACCTACAAACAAAGTGCTGTGTCCCTTGGTGCTGACAAGAAAGCTGAGGCTGGGGCAGGGGCAGCGACTGAATTCCAGTTTAGAGGTGAATTTGGTCCTGGACATGGTCAGCCACCTCAGTAAAGCTGGAGGAGACTGTTTTGTGTTGAATAAATCTGAGAAAAAAAAAGTTTTTAAAAATATTGATTAAGTTATTTTTCTTCTGTTGGCTCCATTTTCTCATCCATAAAATAAAGGTGTTGAGTTGGATAACCCTTACATAAGTTGCCCTTCAGCTGCTAATCTAGGTTTTAATTAGTACCAACAAGTGTATGAGAAGTTTCTTTGATCTCCTTGCCACCCAGTAGTAACTTTCTAAAAGAAACAAACACTAGCTGTTATTTGTAGAATAGATAAGGTGTGAAGTGCTCAGCACAAGAGTAAAAATTGTTCAATTTTATTCCTTCCTTCCTTCCTCAAACATCCTAGATGTAAACACAGAAAAGACCACAAGCCACCTAACAATGCAATATTGATACACCCAATAACTAGCACATTAAATAGAATACCAATTATGTCTAGAAGTGAAGAGTAATGTCCATGGTTGGCCCTTCTTTCCACTGCTGGATCCACAACACTTCTACTCACTAGGTAATCCTTCTTCCTAGGTTGGGACATCAGCTCTGCTCCACTTTCAACAGACCAGGCTTATGACTTTAACTAAATCCCATTCGATATAAACAACTGACAAGAGATTTTTGACTAATATGTAGGGGTAAAAATGAAATTTAACCCCATATATAAATTCTAACATGCCAAAAAATAGGAAGAGGGCAAGAAGCAGGGCACAGGACTGGACAAATTACTTCCTTTAGTTTCTTATATAAAGTAAAGGAAAGAGTCCAAACCAATCCTAAACATCTTTTTCACTGTAACCTAACAGAAATTTATAAAAATCCTATATTTAATAAACGTGAAATGTGTAAAAAAAAAAAGTGGGAGGACAAGGCCATAGTGTAACAATTAAAATGACCTCACAAAAGAAAATAAAAAGGAATCAGTTTTTCTGCCAAAGCAGAACAAAATATATATGGTCACATCACCCTGAGTACATATAGTTATAAGAGCAAAAAAGAAATCTCTATTTCCCTGTGACAGCTGAAGTAAATAATTCATATAATTCCCCAAGAAAAGAGTGCAGAGGCAAAAACCATTGCTCATGAAATTAAATCAGAGCTTATCTAAATATGAATAAGGACCTGAGACCTGAAACAATTACTAAGAACCAGGGAACTGTCCTAGGAAGAAAGACAGTCCCAAGGGAGCACACTTCCCCTTGCCCTCAGAATAAAGTTCGTATTATTTTGACCAAGCATTTTCAGTAAATATTTACTTATTCATATGTTAAGTAATGAATCTCCACATATATCCCTTCATTTAATTCTACCATCACTTTAGTAATTATACTTCCTATTTTACAGGAGTTTGCCACTTAAAGAAATACGGAGACCAGGATAAGAACCCAATCTCTGACTCATTGAACTTAAAGTTCAATGTGCTTTCTAACTCATCCCTATTATAATCTATCTCCTTCACTTGCACAGGTCCTTCATACATATATGATCTAGTTTTATATCTAAACCTTTTGAGGTAGACATTCCAGATTCCTCATTTACAGGCCCCTATCCACCTTTACAATTTTGAAATGGACGTTACCGGCTCCCTATCCAGCATTCATTCTCTTCTTCCTCCTTCCTAATAGAGCCCTGATTTTTATCCAGTATTCATTCATCCCTCAGCAGCTTATGTTTCTAAGGCATTTCTCAAATTTTAACATGTTGTCAGAGTCATGATTACCTGGAGTGCTTGTATAAAAACAGATTCCTGGGCCCCATGTCCAGAGTTTTTGATTCAGTGGGTCTGGTATGTGCCCAGAGAATCTGCATTTTCAACAAGTTCCCTAGTGGCCACACTTTGGAAGCCACTGTCCTAAGATAATGCTGACCCCAAACCTAGCTCCAGAGGTAGGTCTTTTTTTTCTTTTTTTTTTTTTTTAAGATTTTATTTATTCATTTGTCAGAGGAAGAGAAAGAGCACAAGCAGGGGGAACAGCAGGCAAAGGGAGAAGGAAGCTCCCCGCTGAACAAGAAGCCTGATGTGGGGCTCCTTTCCAGAACCCGGGGATCATGACCTGGGCCAAGGGCAGACACTTAACTGACTGAGCCACCCAGGCATCCCAGCCAGAGGTAGGTCTTGATTCTACTTTTTTTTTTTAAGATTTTATTTATTTGACAGAGACACAGCAAGAGAGGGAACACAAGCAGGGGGAGTGGGAGAGGGAGAAGCATGCCTCCCACCAAGCAGGAAGGCCAAAGCAGCCCAATTCCAGGATCCTAGGATCATGACCTGAGCCAAAGGCAGCCGCCCAACAAATGAGCCACCCAGGTGCCCATTGATTCTACATTTAAACCATAGTATTCAAATCATTCTCTTTGACAGTCATTAGTTCAAGACTTAGGCTTAACCTATTAGTTTCTGGTAGTCTCTGAAACTCTCATAGTTCAAGGATGGGCAAGTGACCTAAGTTGATCCAACAGGACTAAAGAATTTTTTTTCCCATTTTAGGAAATGAAGTCAGTGTCCATCCCTTTTTCTCTGCCTCTCTCCCTATCTCTCTCCCTCCCTCCCCTTCCCCTTCCTCTCTGTCTCTATCTATATATCTCTCTTATCCATTAGTTAACAAAAAAAACTTACCTCCTCAACTATTCCTATCAGCCAATTTATCATCATGATGAAAGCCAGCTTGGGGAATATATATATACACACACACGCATTTCCCAGACTCCCTTCTAATTGTGATTTAGGTTTTGCTAATCAGATGTTCTCACACTAGATACTGACTTGGAATGAAATTAGATGAGTGAAGAGACTGGACACAAAACATCCCTCTGGTTGGAGCAAACTGCGCAGACAGCACGATTCTAGATCTAGCCACTGTGGCAATAGCTTCCCGTCTGCAGCTTTGAGACTATGACAAAGAAAGTGGCTTCCCTGACAGCTGGGTTCTGCAGTGTAGTTTAAGGATTTTGTTCCTGGAAACACAGCCTGGGTCCTTTTCTACTACTCTCCCAAAGGCTCTTTAATCTCTCTGGCACCCTCTAATAAAGCATTTTTCCTTGAACCTGCTAGAGTGGATTCTGTTACTTGCCCCTGTTAATAAGAAACCTGACCAATAAACTGCCCTACACTAAAGATAATATTTATTATTTACTATCATGTTCTCATAACAGCTGACCCTTTCCTTCCTTGTCTTTGTAGCAACTCTTTCTGTAGTCTGCAGTGTCCTCCCTCAAAATCATTCCATTTGCAAAAGCTATCCACTTCTTCCATAAAGAGATTTACATGCAAAGGAGTTAATCACAAAAGAAAAGAAGTAAATAGACATGACAGAGGAGACTAAGCCCTAAAGAAAGAGCAGTATGGCATTTGGCAGAGACAGGGCAAGGAAGGAGAGGGGTATTTCATGTGCAAAGAACAACATTCACGGGGTGCCTGGGTGGCTCAGTGGGTTAAAACCTCTGTCTTCAGCTCAGGTCATGATCCCAGGGTCCTGGTGATTCCAGAGTCCTGTGATCGAGCCCCGCATCAGTCTCTCTGCTCAGCGGGGAGCCTGCTTCCTCCTCTCTCTGCCTGTCTCTCTGCCTACTTGTGATCTCTGTCAAATAAATAAATAAAATCTTAAAAAAAAAAAAAAAAAGAACAACATTCACAAGGGCATTTAAGCGCCTCTTGCCACTAAGGACTGACCCTATAAATTCACAACTTCTTAGAGTTGGAATTGGTGCCACAGCATATACTGGTGTTTACTCAATAAATTAGTACTGAATACGAGTGATTTTTAGAGTCAGTTGTCAGGAATTCTAATCCTTAATAACTGTATAAAAAAAAAAAAGTTGTACTAGGAGCCACAAGGAAATACCCATAGTGAGATCAGTTTCCTCCCCACGAAGATTTATAATGTAGAGAGAAACAGATAACTGAAAAGATCAAGAACACAGTACAAACACTATAAAGACAAATGCAAATTCATACAAACAATTATAAAGAAAAAAACATTCAAGTCTTTGGAGTATCCAGAAGTAGATGTTTTGGGGTGCCTGGGTGGCTCAGTCAGTTAAGCATCTGTCTTCGGCTCAGGCCATGATCCTAGGGTTCTGGGATTGAGCCCTGCATGGCATTGGCCCCCTTCTCAGTAGGGAGTCTGCTTCTCCCTCCCCCATCCCCCGTTTGTTCACGTTCAGTCTCTCTCTCTTTCTATGTCAAATAAATAAAATATTTAAATTAAAAAAAAATAAAAGTAGGTGTTTTTCAAAGATTTTCCCTAAGAGAATTCATTAATTCACTAAATATTTACTAAGCAACTACTATGTGCTAAAAATTACTCTAGGTACTGAGAATACATGGAAACAAGCAGACAAAATCCTTGCTTTCACAAAGTCCAGATCCTTCAAGGAGAAATAGGAACAAAGGTTTCAAGAACAGAGCTGTAAATTAAATCACTGGTCATTAGGCTCATTTTAGCTTCCTTATGCTGTAATAATAACAACAGCCAACAGTTGCTGAACACTTATGTGCCAGAATCTGCTAAGTGCTTTACAATTATTGCCTTGTGTAATCCCAGTAACAAACCTGTGAAGCAGGTACTATTATTAGTACCATTTTAAGGATAAGGAAACTGAAACTACCGAGGTTAAGCAACTCTCCCCAGATCACAGTCAGGAAGGGGCAGGGCCACAAGATTTAAAGTCAGGTCAGTGGCAGAGGTTCTAAATGCTGCATAAAATGCAGAAGGGACAAAATTACATTTACAGGAGATAGATCTTTGTTAAAATGGGAGGCAAGGAATTATTAATTTGGCGTGAGCTTTATCATCTCTGAGGTTGGGTTTTTTTTCCCTTATCCCATAAAATGAGGGATTACATTCCCTGAACACTTTCAGCTTGCTTCCATAGTTTCAAAAACAATGCTAAAAGGTGTTCAGGTGCCTAGTCCAATTGTTGTTAGAAAAGGTACTTTGAAGGTTGACCCTATCTGGTTTTTATTCACCAGCTGGGACCATGTGCTTCCAACGCTTTCAATAAGGATCACATTAGCATTATATTAATCGGTATAAACAGCTGTAGCACCTCCAGCAGATAGGAGACCGGAGACACAGAGAACAAAGGGAGAGGCAGTAAAGCAATGATTGGCTGACCTTGATCCGTCTAGGTCAGCCATGGCATTTGGTCCCTCTGCATTTCTAAGTTCTCATGAATGTGGATGCCTAGGCAGCAGCCCAAAGCCTTCCTCATTTCCATCTCAATCTCCAGGAAGAATTACAATGAGAACAAGAGCTATTGAGGCAGAGAACAGACTGTGAATATTAAAGTACACACTAGGCAGGAGCCAGCAAAAGAAAGAATAAAAGAGGTTTTCATTTTGGATCTAACAAAGTCTAAGAGTCAAATCCTATTCACTCGCCTGCCATACACACTGCACCAAACAGTACCTTTCCAAAGGGCTTTTCCAAACCCTTCAATTATTATTTGCTTCTTCCTATCCCCTATGCATTTATTAGATATCTCTTAAGTACCAGAGACTGAGCTAGGCACATAGTAATATAATGAGTAAAGCACAATCCCGACCTTGGGGAACTAAATCTAGTGGAGAAACAAGTACATACAGCAGGATTCTTACTGAGTATAACTAATACCCAAAAAAAAGTTAACTGATGAGAGATCAAAATTTCCTAGTAAATTTTTTCAAAACAATTGATTGAGGCTTAATTTATCAAGATAAACGTAAAACAAAATTTTCTAATTCTTAATATTTAACAAAATTTTAAGTTGTCATTGCCTATAAGGTAATTCTTAAACCAAAGAACATCTGTCACATCACATTTGGCTTTCAAAACACGTTGATAAGTGGATCAATTTTGTAAAAATATTCAAGAGCTTCACCAATATTTCCCAATGGTCTCTTTTAATCCTTTGTTACTCAAATCATTGTCCTCTGAATCTCATATTATGTCATTACTCACGCTTATTTCCCCTTCAATTTTAAACTGATCTAACTGTACCTAATCCTCAAGACATTCAAGACATTTTCTAATACTATTTTATTTCAAATTCATAAAAGTCTTCATGTTTTAAGGAATTGTGTTTTCTTTTCCTTTTTTTTTTTTTTTTTTTTTTGGTCAGTGTCCATTTTAGAATCTATTTGCATTGTATTGTTAGGTGTTAATTATCCTACCATTAGAAAGGCACTTACTAAGAAAGAGGGTGAAGAGGACAGAGCCCAATGGAGAGCAGGGAGGGATGCTTGAGTGGGGATTAATTTTATAAGTGATCAGTTCCTATGGATAACAAATGAACTTCTAATTATAGTGCAAAGGATGGAAAGAATGCTATGGACATTCCAAAAAGCTTAATAAATAGTTGAGTAGATAAGTAAACTGCTATTCAGTCATTTAACAAGGATTTGTTGCCAACCTACTACATGCCACATACTGCTTAAGATGCTAAGTATACAGTAAGGAATGAAAAAAAGTACTACCTGTTTTAGCTCATTCAGGGTGCTGTAACAGAATACCATAGACTGAGTGGCATACAAAAAAAGAAATTTGTTTCTTACAGTTCTGGAGGCTAGGCAGTTCAAGATCAAAGCACCAGAAGATTCAGTGTCTGGTGAGAACTCTCTTCCTAGCTCACAGATGCAGTCTTCTCACTGTGTCCTTGCATAGCAAAAGGGGCAAGGGAACTCTCTAGGGTCTCTTTTATGAGAACACTAACCCATTCATAAGGGTTCCATCCTCATGACTTAATCACCTCCTAGAGACGCCACCTCCCCAGTCATCATATTGGGCATTGAGATTTAACATCCAAATTTGGGAAAGACATAAATGTTCAGTGTGTAGCACACCCTCAAGAACTTGTAATCATGCATAGGTAGATGAGGCCTGGAAGACAACATGGAAGACATGGCATCCAAGTTGGATCTATGAATGAAGAGTTGTTTTTTGGGGGGTTTTGTTGTCGTTGTTAAGTTTAAGATTTTATTTATTTATTTGTCAGAGAGAGAGAGAGAACGCGCACAAGCAAACAGAGTGGCAGACAGAGGCTGAGAAAGAAGCAGGCTCCCTGCTGAGCAAGGAGCCCAATGCAGGACTCCATCCCAGGACCCTGGGATCATGACCTGAGCCAAAGGCAGCGGCTTAACCAACTGAGCCACCCAGGCGTCTGGTTGTTGTTGTTTTTTAAATATTTTATTTATTTATTTGACAGACAGATATCACAAGTAGGCAGAGAGTCAGGCAGAGAAATGGGGGTGGGGGTGGGGGGAGCAGGCTCCCTGCCTAGCAGACATCCCAATATGGGATCCCAGGATGCTGGGATCATGACCAGAGCCAAAGGCAGAAGCTTTAACCCACTGAGCCAGGTTTAATAGCAGAGTGGGAAAAGCTATTCTAGGCTGAAGGAATAGAATGATAGGATATATGAAAGTGAATGAAAACGAAAGTCTTTTTAGAAAGCTGGAGTAGGGTCAGGAGAAATAAGGCTTAAAAAGCAGATCGGGTCAAATTATAAGGTTTCCTGAAAAACAACTCAGGTTACACATTATCTTACAAGTAACAGGGACATAGTGATTGCTTTGGGGCAGAACAGTAACAGGATCAGAATTATTCCAGGCAGAATAATGAATGAATGAATAAGAGGTAGTTCTGAGGTAGTAATGAGGTAATTAAAGACCTAGAGAAAAGATGATTATGGTCAAAACCAAGCAGAGGAGATAGAAAAATAAAAACACATTTGAAAAAATTGCAGAGATAAAACTGCCAAGACTTACTAATCCTTGATAGTGTGAACTCATTCATTCAGCAAATATTGACAACACTTACTATATTCCACACACTGTATGAGGTGTTGAGGTACAGTGGTGGACAAAAGAGATATAATCTTTGATTCCATGAAGCTAGAAGTCTAGACATACAATAAACAGGTAAGTACAGAATTACAGATCATTACGAATGCCATTATAGAAAATAACAAAGTACAAGGAGAGGATAATGGGGGGGGGGGTCTTCTTTAGACAGGTCCTGGCTCACACTTATTTTCTAAAAGAAGAAAAAGTGGGGAGAGAGAAACCGACTTCTTAAGAAGCCAGAATTGGGGAAAAACATACTAGGGGAGAACAGGTATGAAGGCAGGCCCTGAGGCAAAAAAGATTTTCTCAAACTTGCAGAACAGGGGGAAAAAAAAACGCCTATCACTCTGAAGCAACAGTCAGTGCAGTAGACAGTGGCACCAGATGAAGTTAAACAAACAAAAATAAGGACCCTCTCAGAAATTTACAAATCACATTTAAGATTTTATATTTTTTCCTAAATAAAACAAAGAGCCTTTACAGCTTTCAAGCAGAGTTCAGTTACAAGATTACTGTAGTAGTCTGGGGTAGAGATAGTGGGAGTGTGGATTAGAGAGGTGACAACAGACATGGGGAGAGGTAGATAGATTCAAGAAATACATAGGAAATAAAATTGATAAGGTTGGGGGTGGGGTACGAATGAAGGATAGGAGATAAGGAGGTGTCAGGAGTGAATTTTAACTTTGTGATTTGAGCAACCAGGGAAACAAAGATGCCACTAAGACAGGGAGAACTGAGTTTGTGGGAAAAGATCAAGAATGCAGTTATAGAGTATATTAAGTAGGAAATGTAAGACCCCAAAGTGGAAATATCAATTGGGTAAGTGGATATATGGATCTAGAGCTAGGAGAGAGATTTAGGCTAGAGACATACGGGAAGATGTGGGAGTTGCCAGCATATATATGGTACTCAAAGGCAGGACAATGAATGAGATGAAGTAGAAAGAGTCTGGTATAAGAAGAGGAAAGGATCTCACCCTTGAAGAATCCCAACATTAAAAATAAACTAAATAAAATCAAGATAGAAAAAGGCAGGGCGCTGGGGTGGCTCAGTCAGTTGAGTGGCTGCCTTCGGCTCTGGTCATGATCCCAGGGTCCTGGGATCAAGCCCCACATCGGGCTCCCTGCTCAGCAGAGAGCCTGCTTCTCCCTCTCCCTCTGTCTGCCACTCTGCCTACTTGTACTCTCTCTCTGCCAAATAAATAAATAAAATCTTTTAAGAAAAGAAAAAGGTAACAAAATAAACTGAGGAAGATCAGACAAAGGAGGCAAATGAAGAAAATGTTATCACAGAAGGCAAAAGAATATTTTAAAGGGAGTAACCAAAAAGGCAAATAGAGAGGTCCAGTAAGATGAGAATGAAAAGAAATCCCATGGCTGCTAACATCACAAAAAGAAAGACATCCAAGCATTAAGAGTCCCTTGGTGAAAGAACATACTGATACCTAGAAAGTGGTCATGCAAAACAAACAAAAAAACAAAAGAAAAACCTGAATCTGAATTAGCCTTTAGATACTAACTTACATGTACATACAGGACCAAGGAACTTGTCAAACAAAAATGGGAAATGCAAAATCCAGGCAGTGGAAAATTCTACAGAACAATGCGGTTTCTTCAACAACAACAACAACAAAACTAAAAGGGGGGAGAAAGAGATTGAGAGGAATTTTAGAGATTAAAAGAAACAAAAAAGACCTATCAACTAATCTCTCTGTGTAGTCCTTATCTGGATTCTGCTCTAAACTGTTAAAGAGAAAAAGTATGACATTTGAATCGCAACTGAATATTTTTGTGACCTTAAGGGATTACTGAGTATGTATGTACAGCTATGGTTTTTGGTTGCTTTTGGGTTTTGTTTGTTTGTTTGATTGGTTTTTGTAGATTTGGCACCATGAAGGTCATTATGGGTCTTAGTAAGAGTGGTTGTGATGAGGTGGTGAGGGTAGAAGTAGACTGGAATAAGCTTTCAGGCGAACAGGAGGTAAGAAACTGGAACCAGAAGTTGTAAACACTATTTAAAGAAGACTGGCTTTGAAGGAGAGCAAAGACAGGATTTAGCTGGAGGCTGACATGGGATCTCAGGAGAGCTTTTATTTGGTAGGGAGGCAAAAAATTGTTTTCATTTTAATAGAACACAGGAATGCTGCTTATGATAACTCAATAGAAAGTAAAATGTAAAGACGCAGTGAAATGAGGTTTCTGAGATGGCACCATGGGAAGGAATCTAAAGGCATGTGAAGGAGTGGGCTTTCCTTTGAAAGAGAAATGGGCAAAGACAAAAACAAGTGCAAATCCAAGTAGATTCTTAGATTCAGTAGTAGGAATATGAAGTTTCTATTTTATCTGTAATATGGAAAGAAAAGTACAGTAGGGCGATTAGGGGTCAGGGGAGGAAAAAATCCAGGGGAAAGCATGACAGGTGGAGATGGAAGGGAGAATTGAAGATAACCCTGAATGTTTTTTTTAAAGCAGCTATTTCCAGAGCCAAAAAACATGGTGGTGGTTGCGGGGGGGGGGGGGGGGGGGGGGGGAGTCAATTGAATAAATTAACTCCTAAAGAAATCACTACAAGAAAGACTGTAGTCATATTTTCAGTTTGCAAATATTAAATCCTGTCAAGAGCACATTTGGTCTTTATATTCCTTGACAGAGTAATCCTACCTATGGGAATTTATTCTTAAAAAAAAAAATCTTTTAAGGGAGAAAGCTATATGTAGTGTTACAGATAAAATTACAGTGTGATTTATAACAGGAAAAGAAAACCTAAATGATTGTGATGGTTAGTTTTATTGTCAACTTGGCTAGGCTACAGCACCCAGTTACCTAACTAAATCTAGGTACTACTCTAGTTTCTGCTGGGAAGGTATTTTGTAGATGTATTTAACATCCACAAGTCAGTTGACATTAAATAAAGGGGATTATTCTTCCTTATCTAATAGTAGGTTTCATCCAATGAGTTGAATGGCCTCAAGAGCAAAACTGAGGTTTCCCCACAAAGAAAGAATTCTACTATTTCTGTTTCTCTGCTAGAACACTGACTGATGCAACGGTTTTAGGCAAATTATGAAATATCGTCTAAAATTTATAAGGAACACTAAGAAATAATGTGGGGAAATGTTTATACATCAAGAAAAAAAGGCAAACAACCAAAATAGATCTACACTGTGATTACAACTATGTAAACATGTATGTTTATACATAAGAAAAAGAGAAACAATAAAGTGTTTATTCATTAGAGTAATGGAATCCTGGCTGACTTTAAAATTTATGAATAGTGTTACAAAATAGTTTGTGAAACAGAGCCCTGTTATTTTTAACAGAAGTTAGTAACATTATTGTTAAGCCTTATTAAAATTAGGTAGCACTTTAAAGAAACTCCGAATAATCTAAAAGGAAACTATGTATTTTGAAATGTTGCCTTGGATATTACTAAAAAGAATGGACCCTCTGGAAGATAAATATGCCTACAAAGACCTCAATCTAATGCCATTTTTCAGTAACATAGAATTCTTCAACTCAAATGAAATGAAGAAAGACCCAGAATGGCAAAGTAGCCAGTGATCAACTTGTTCAGCTTAAGAATTTCCCACATCCTTAGCTAGCATCAGGGCATGCATCTAACTTTGACTCAGATCAGGTACTTGTACTGGGTAGCTGAATATTGGAACATTAAGATTTCTTCTCTCCTTCCCTCTCCCAACATCAGCCAATGGAAGGATTCTCATATGTTTATTGAACTTGAGAAAAACCAAACAAATGCTCTCAGTAAAGAAGTCATATGGACCTCAGTTTGATGCTGGCTCCACTTTCATTTTCTCAAACAAAAAATATTTATTGAGTGACTACTATATGCTAGGAACTGTGAATACAATTATGAGCAGAAAAGGGTAATTTTTATATTAAGGAAAAGGGTACCATATTAAAACTCATCCTCTTTAGGATCCATGTCTTTTTTTTTTGTTTAAGATTTTATTTATTTATTTGTCAGAGGGAGAGAGAGAGAGAGAGCACAGGCAGACAGAGCGGCAGGCAGAGGCAGAGGGAGAAGCAGGCTCCCCGTCGAGCAAGGAGCCCGATGTGGGACTCGATCCCAGGATGCTGGGATCATGACCTGAGACAAGGCAGCCGCTTAACCAACTGAGTCACCCAGGCGTCCCTAGGATCCATGTCTTAAAGAGAAATAATTCTCTAGAGCTTAGGGTCTCGTAGGGCAGACAGACATTAATCAAATAATCCCATAGTGTGATGGGTAAGAGTATGGTTCTATGTAAATAAATAATGATACAAATGCTTAAGTGTTTAAGAGTGAAGTGCACTGGTGTCTGCAACTTATTTGGAATGGCTTCAAAACAAGATGGATTAATGAATGGATTAAGGGATGGATAGATATTCAAATACAGAAAAACATTACAGAATCTAAATAGTGAGTATATGGGTGCTCTCTGCACATACTTCCCTCCTAATACTTTATTATAATTTTTAAACACACAAAAAAGTTGAAATAAGTGTACCATGGAACATTTTCAAGAGGAGTCAACCTACAGGAAGGATTTTGTGTGTGTGTGATGAAAATTTCAATCTTTAGGGACGCCTGGGTGGCTCAGTTGGTTAAACAGCTGCCTCCGGCTCAGGTCATGATCCCAGCGTCCTGGGATCGAGTTCCCACATCGGGTTCCTTGCTCAGCAGGGAGCCTGCTTCTCCCTCTGCCTGCCACTCTGTCTGCCTGTGCTCACTCTCTCTGTCAAATAAATAAATAAAATCTTTAAAAAAAAAAAAAAAAGAAAAAGAAAAAAGAAAATTTCAATCTTTAACCAAGAGTTCTACTTAGATATTATAGATACCAAGATACCATAGATATTATAGATATAATCAGTTCACCCATCAATATTGGTTTGCTTGTTTGTGTCACCTGACAGTGATAGAGAACATTCTGCAATCAAGATACTAAGCTAAAAGTGTGGCACTATACAGGTGGGGAGGGCTCTCAGGCACTAATCATCTCTGTCTATAAAATCGATTTAATAATCCCTTCTCAGTCTCTCAGAATTAAAAAGGATACTGCATAGGGTAACATTTTGAAAAGTCTCTTCCTACCGCTCCAACTTTATCAAGTACCATTCACTCTTGTTCCATGTACACCAGCCATAATTAAGTTTTCAGTTCCTATGTTGAGCTAAACCAGAGCTATTTAACAGAAATATAATATGAGCCATTAACACGAGCCATATATGTAATCTTAAATTTTCTAGTAGCTATGTTTTTAAAAGCTGGAAAAAAAAAAAGAGCAGGTGAAATTAATTTGAAAACCTGTTTTAACCCCATTTATCCAAAATGTTAACATTTCAATATATACTAAACATAAAAATTAGTTGTATTAAATTCTTTTTTCAGTACTAAACCTTGAAAATCTAGTATATATTTTATACTTATAGCTCATCTATATTTGAACCAGCACATTTCAAGTGTTCAGTAGTTTGTCTAATATTGTCTTAAGAGTTACCATCTTGAGCATCATAGCTCTAAACTTTTACCTACTTTCAGGGTCTTTGTGCATTTAAAATGTTCCCTCTGCATGAAAGGCTCTACAACCTGTTCTCTGAATGACCAATACCTATTCATCTTGCATTTATTAGCTTAAAAACATCATCTCCTCAATGAGGCCTTCCCTTTCATCACTTCAAAATTCTCTGTATTAGTCCTTTATCTCCCTTGTAGGACTTAAAACCTGCAACTACTTATTTGTACATTCAATGCTTTTTTTGGTATTCCCCTCTGGAATGTAAGTTTTAGAGGAGCAAGGAAAAGGAGCATTTCTATATTGTTTATGATTGTACCTTGAGTATTAATCACAATGCTTGGCACAGAGGAAGCAACCAATAAATATTTGTAGACTAATTAAGAAATTGATAAACAGATGCAGAGATGTACTGAGTTTGTATGCAAATGAAAGTATGTGTATTTTGCATTCCCATCTAGCCTGGGACCTTAACAAAACAGTCAACTTCAGAGAATGCTCTGGCAAGCAGCAATAGTTAAAAACATGATTTTGGGGGCGCCTGGGTGGCTCAGTGGGTTAAAGCCTCTGCCTTCAGCTCAGGTCATGATCACAGGGTCCTGGGATCGAGTCCCACACTGGGCTCTCTGCTCAGCAGGGAGCCTGCTTCCCCCTCTCTCTCTCTGCCTGCCTCTCTGCCTACTTGTGATCTTTGTCTGTCAAATAAATAATAAATAAAATCTTAAAAAAAAACAAAACATGATTTTGAGGGCACCTGCATGACTCAGTCAGTGAAGCATCTGACTCCTGATTTTGGCTCAGGTCATGATCTCAGGGTCATATCAATCCCCGATTCCCAAGTAGATCTGTGTGCACTGAGTTTGCAGCCTGAGTGTGCAGCACTGAGTGAGCACATTGAGTGTGCTTAAGATTCTCTCTCTCCGGGGCCACCTCGGTTGTTCAGTGGGTTAAGCTTCTGCCTTGGGCTTAGGTCATGATCTTGGGGTCCTGGGATCGAGCCCTGCATTGGGCTCTCTGCTCAGTAGGGAGACTGCTTCCCCCTCCCTCTCTGCCTGCCTCTCTGCCTACTTGTGATCTCTCTCCGTCAATTAAATAAATAAAATCTTTATTTATTTATTTATTTATTTTATTTGTTAGAGAGAGAGAGAGAGTGCACAAGCAGAGGCAGAGGGAGAAGCAGGCCCCCTGCCGAGCAAGGAGCTGGATGTGGGACTCGATCCCAGGACGCTGGGATCATGACCCGAGCTGAAGGCAGCCGCTTAACCATCTGAGCCACCCAGGCGTCCCAATAAATAAAATCTTTAAAAAAAAAAAAGATTCTCTCTCTCCCTACCCCCACCCCCACCCTATCCCTCCACCCCTTTGTCCATGCACAGGCATGCATTTTCTCTCTCTTTAAAGAACAAGAACAAAAACAAAACAAAGTAAAAAAAGCCATGACTTTTGGAAAGAGAACAAGCTGTAAATAGCTTTTACCATGCCCCAAGGAACTAGGAATTTTTTAGAAGTCAAGGAAAATGAAGGAAGTGTCACTGGTCAAAGCAACATCCAAATAAATGATCAGGAGCCAACTAGATTTGGAGACAGAGGATATGGATTAAAGATGCATTTCCAAACTCATGGCCTTGTTATTACGGACAAGCTCTTAACATGTTTCCATCTATAAAAATATGATGCCTTAATGATAGAATTAAATTAAATGAGATTATATATGAAAGTGTTTTGAAAATAGTAAAGCCTAAATATATATTAACTGTCTCTAGGCTGCTCAGGATATTGGACTTTCCAAATACTATCATCATGAATTTTTTTCCCTTTGCCCACCTGGTTTCTTGTTTTAAGTTACTTTACAGATCATATATAGATAACTTCTTAAACTAATCAAAGAAAATCTACCCTGATATCAAATAAAAATCTCAGACACAGGACTGATCAGATAAGTCCAAATAGGAAAATAATCTTAAATGGAAGAAATGTTATAAATATAGTAATTCTCCAACAGGTGATAGGGGACTAAGAGTCCCTCCACTGTTATCAGGTCCCACTGTACCCATTCCCCAACCTCTTGCCCACTGAGAACTCTTTCCACACTAAAACACTGTAACTGATGGACCATATCCTAGTGTATTACAGGACAAAGATGAAGGCAGAGGAGGAGTATGAAGGTAAAAAATCACTGTCATAAAATATTTGAGCTGGGGAAGTTAGCATTAGATGTAATGCATCTATAAAACACCTAAGGAAAACTGAGGCTCAAAGTGGTTAAGTGATTTGCCATGGTCACACAGTAATAATCATAAAAACGTCTTCAAATCCCAGCTTGATCTTCCTGCTCCTAAATTTCCTCATCTATAGGGGCTCCTGGGTGGATCAGTGGGTTGGCCTCTGCCTTCGGCTCAGATCATGATCTCAGGGTCCTGGGATTGAGCCCTGCGACGAGCCCTGCATCAGGCTCTCTCCTCAGCAATTCAATTAACCTGTTTCCTATTCTATAATATGGAGATAAAACAATATCTGTCCTAACTAAGCCACAGAGTTGTTGAAAGAATAAAGTGAGATAATATTAGTGAAAATATTTTGTACACTAGAGGCCCTTCACCATCTAGGCCTTGTCTTCCCCTCTGCTCTTACCACACTCCCCACTTTCTGCCCTATCCTCTAAGTGTACTAAAATACTCAAGAGTTCCCCAAACATGCTCTCAAGCCATACAGTCCTCACCCTGCTCTCTTTCAGGTAGGTCCTTCCACTCTCCTCTCTTCCTACCTGTCCCCAACTGTGCTTGGTTAAACCTGCTCCCCTTTCAGAACACAACTTAGATGTCACTTGACTTAAGAAAGCTTGCCAGACAACCCCCATTTCAGGTGAAGTAGATGCCTTTCCTCTCTTTACACAGCATGAGCCTATATCTCCATGTGTCATTTTTGTCTCAATATAATTGTCTATGGACATGTGTTTCTCAACTATAAGCCTAAGGGCAGGGACCAGGTATGATTCATCTATTTCTTCAGAGCCCCTGACAATGCCCCATGTTTAATATGTGCTTAGCAAATGAAACTTAAATGACAATTAAAACATTTCATATGCTGGGTACCTAAGACTTTTATGCAAAATATTATAATTAAAGCAATACTTCTTAATCTTGGCTGTATATCAGAATCACCTATAAGCCTTCAAAAATAGAAATTCCAAGAGATTTTGATTAAGTAGACTTTAGAGCCCAGGCAACAGTATTTTTTTTTTAATATCTTCACAAGTAGTTCAAATGCATAGCCAAAATTCAAAATCACGGCTAAAAAACAATTGAAGTCATTAAGTTATAACAATTCTACCTAACATCTATATAACTTAACATCCTACAATTCTTTTTCATGTATTTTATTTTTTTAATCCAGTATCATCAACATACAGCATTATATTGGTTTCAGGTATACAATATTCATTTTCACACATATTATTAATTGAATCTTCACAACTCTGTAAGTTAGGTGTTATTTCTATTTTTAAACTAAGAAATAGATATTTAAATAAGTGTCCAAATAGGTCTTTGCCTAACTTCAAATTTAATGGTATCCCTTCTACATCTCTCTCCTTCCCTAGAAAGTGACAGGTAATATTGCAGCAACATAGAAAGTACATGGGGACAAGGGTTCAAATGAGAAGGACATGAATCCTAACTTTGTGGGAATCGGGGAGAGAATAAGGAAAGCAAGGCCTTGAAGATACAGGCAGGCAGAGGAGGGTAGAAGCCACACATATTGTGTCATCATCAGAATATGAAGAGAGGGCTGGAAGTGGAAAAGTGAAGTAAGAAAGTCCCATATACAAGAGTGAACTTCCCAATGCTGCATGCAAATTACCTCACCCTGACTCCATGAATAAAAGCCAGACATAATGGACTTGTTATAACTAAGACTTAGATCAACTTTAGAGAATTAATACCAAGCAAAATCACATTAACGAGGGATCAGTGAACTTCTGGTTCTTTCTAGACTTATTATCAAACTATTCTTAGAGAAGGGATAATCTGGAGGATCCTAGCACACAGATCATTTCCCCCATCTCAAAGACTGGAAGGATAGAATGGTGGAGGAAGTTACTTATGAAAGATAAAGCTTAACACAATAGTAGAAAAATATATGACATGATGATAATAAATTTATGATGGCAAAGGGAAATGAATATTTAGGCAGTGGTGACTCAGAACACTGGATAAATAAAGTCTGATCTTTCAGCTTCAGTGGTAAAGTGTTATCTTGTGAGTCTATAATATGACCATCTGATATTGTTTAACCAGCAATTATTTTTTTGTATTTCGAACTCTGGACTTCAGTCAAGATTTTCTTAGGGGGAAAAGGCCAAAAGAATTAGAAAGCAATCTAAAAGGACACTTCTAGTGCTCCAAAGTTTAGTTTGACGGTTTAAAATGCAATATGATACAGTGGCAAAAGTGAAGTACTACACTGAGATTCAAAAAATGTAGTTTTAAACCAATACTTAGTCATTTGCTAATGATGTGCCTTTGAGCAAACCAAGACATCTATAATCCAGTCTCCTAACTCGTAAAATGAAAATACCTATCTCACAGGGCTGTTGTGAAGGCTAAACAAAAAACACCAGAGAAAGATGTTATTCTTTTCCTGTATGAATGATAAGTGTACATGCATGTAAAACTGTCCTCACCAATCTTTCTGTGCACAAAGAAAGACAGCAGGCTAAACGAAGAAAAAATTTATTTTAACTCTCATAGCAATATACTTGCAAAACATCCCTATATCCTCTGTACAGAAAAATTAAAGCAGCCTGGGTAATGAACATAACTCATAATAGCTGGTATCAGGTGAATATGAACTGGCATGGGGGTCTCCCACTTACTTTCAGCAAAACCTTGAACAAGTTCCCGTTGTCAGTGTGAGCTTCAACCTCCTTATCCATTAAATAGAGATAGTAGAAATCATCTTACATGCTTATTTTGAAGACTGGAGAAAACAACTCATATAATGTCTGGAATATAACAGATGTTCAATAAAGTTCACCACCACCTAACAACTGCAAACAAATTATACTTTCCAAAGTTTCCTTTATATTCAATATTTTATTTAGTTGCTTCAGAAACTTGTAAGGCAGTCATAGCAACTGTTACTATCCCCATCTTATAGTTGGACAAAAGGCACAGAATAAAATTATTTCCATAAGATCATACAGTTAGAAGAAACTAAATTAAGTTTCCCTGACCATGCCTCCCACTCCAAATTACATTAGTCCTTAAGAATTAAAATGACATCTATGAAATGATATATGCTTTTGAAAACCTTAAGCCTCTCTCTTTCCAAAAAAAAAAAAAAGCTTTTTTCCCTACTTTCTAGTTACCGTTTAGAAAGATAAAAAGGGGGGAAAGAAAAATTCATTAAAACCAGCAACAACATAAATGAGAATTGTCTCAAATTAACAATTATTGATTCCACCTTGATTTTTCTTTTCATTTTCCCCATCAAAGCCACTGATCTCTTAACTAAAATTTTTTAAAGGTCTGCTTGTCAAAATGACACTTATTTGATAAACTATTCCTAAACTGAGAAAAAAATTAGAAAGACCAATTTCTCCCGTCTTGATGAGTGTATGTCACCTTTGTACCTCTCCTTTTCATCCTTTCATCTCAGCACTTATCATACCATGCTGTAATATCTTTAACACCATGAGGACTTGAACTGCATCCAATGCACACCTGAACATCCTGTCCCAGCATAGGGCCTTGCACATGGTAGAGAAAGACTCAAGAAGCATTTATAAGTAAATGAACAAATGAAGCCAATCTCTCGAGGGAAGTTAGGAAAGGAAAAAGCTGGATATGAAATCTTAGGGCTAATAAGAAAATGAAAGAAACAAAATATTTTAAGAGCTTCATAAGGAAGAGAAACCTTTGTGTGGAGTCAAACAGGCCCTTGTATGGCTTTAAGTATCACTAGAGAAAGACAAAAACCACAGAAGATCCGGAAGAGACAGTTTCAAGTCAAAAGACTCAAACATTATTTAGATTTGTAAAAACAGGCTGCAAATTCCCAAGAAACAATCCTAGTCTAAGATATTTCAACAGCAGTTTTCAGGTTTTGGCTAAAAGAACTCTAGCTGAAAAATACTGTTTTGGTGGAGCAGGACAGATGTAAAACGGAAGAAAACTCAGTCTAAAATCCCAAAAATGTTAGAATCCATTTGGATTTGCATACTGGAGTGTGGGTCCTCTTCATTCTAAGAACTATTCTTAAATAAAACCCCACTATAAACAGCTGGCTGCAAATAGGACTAGATCCTCTTACACTTTTCATTCAACAAATATTTGAGAGCCTGCTATATGCAGTTACTGCTCTAGGCACTGGGAATAGGGTAGCAAACAAAATAGGCACTATGCTCTCAGGCAGCATTCAATCTACTGGCAAAAGATACATGACAGATAGATGAGATGGACTGGCAGGCAGTAAGTGCTAAGGAAGAAAAAGAAGGGAGGGAGAGAGAAAGAAAACACAGAAGGAAAGAGTGGGAGGGAGCTGGCAAGGAGCTGGTCTTATCAAAAACAGATCTTTTAACCCTGTGGTTTTCAATCTTTAGCAAGTGTCAGAATCACCTGGAGGGCTTGTTAAAGCAGAGGTTTGGGGGCCCCAACCCCACAGTTTTTCATCTATAGGTCCGGGATGGGAAAAGTAATTTGCAATTCTATCAAATTCCCAGATTATGTTGATGCTGTTGGTATAGGGACTGCACTTGGAGCTAACTGTTCTAACCCACAGAACCTGCCCTCAAGAAATTCACAGGTTAATGCGGGGAAAGGGGAGACCCAAATAATTGCAATAGAGTACTATAGAGAGCTTTGAGACTAGTATGTACCTGAGCCAGAGGATAGAAGGGCAACCAATTCTATGGGAGTAATAGGAGTGACTTAGGGACAGCTTCCCAGAGGTCCAACAAGCACTTCTCCACAGGCAGATGGGGCGGGGAGGGGGGGCAGCATTTCAACAGGGAAGAACAGCACCAGGCAAAAGCAGAGATGAGAAAGTATATGGCAGAGGAGTTATAGAAAGTGAGACTGCAAAGATAAGCAGTAATCTGATTTCCGAGAGCTTCTTATTCATGTTAAAAAGTTTATTTTTTTAAAGATTTTATTTAGTTATTTGACAGAGTGAGAGAGGGAATACAAGCAGGCGAAGAGGGAGAGGGAAAAGCAGGCTTCCAGCTGAGCAGGGAGCCTGATGCAGGGTTTAATCCCAGGACCCTGAGATCATGACCCAAGCCAAAGGCAGACACGCTTACCAACTGAGCCACCCAATGCCCCCAAAAGTTTAAAAATGTATCTTCAGCCAATGACTAGTTGGGAAGTAAGGAGAAATGTTGTGATTGGGTGTAATTTTACAAAGATCTCTCTGGATACATAGGGCCCTTCTTTCACAAATCATTGGTTTCTCCAAGCCTACAGGGCCTCATAAAGTGTGCTTAGTAAATGTATATTTAATTGAACTGAACAAGCTTTCTGTCAAGTGCTATCTTATGGATGAGAGGTAGGTCACCACCTTCCCCACAAGACTCACTTTGGCCTGGACAAGACTTGTAGAACAGGTCCAGCAGCCTCAATTACTGCACACTACTCCTTGTACAACTGGAGTCCCCCCAGAGATTAGGGCAGGCCTTCATTGTTTACATGTCTACCTCACCCACTAGACTTTGAGCTCTTTGAAAACAGAGAATGTCTTAACAGACTGAATCCTCGTTGCGCTAGCAGGAGACCCAAAACAGTAGCTCTCCAGACTCTGTAATGTTGGGTAAATGAATGACTGAGTAAGCAAATTTACCAATAAAGCCATGATCTCATATAGGTAAGGATACGGATAAGCTTCAGGGTCCATGTTCCCAAAACCCTTTTGAGAAGCAGAGTTTCCAGTTGAGGTGAGGTGGATTTCATATGCACTTGATAAAGGATTTCCCAAATAGGAACAAAAAATGTTACAAGTGCCATAAAAATCCTGCCAGACTTCTGGGGGCCCCATTGAGAAGTAAGTTTTGCCTGAAAGGAGTTTGAAGGTAGATGCCAGCAAAGACCTTGTTGGGGGGCAGAGGGGAAAGGAGATGAGGCATGTGGCGGGATTATTCAATGGACTCTTTAAAAGCTGAGTACATGCTGGATACCTGCTGATTTCTAGGACTTAAAAAGTGCTACAATTTTAAGGCTGGAAGTATCCTGCTCAAGGTCACAAAGTAAGTAGGTGAAGTCACAAGGTAAGACCAATGAGGCATCTATATACTGTTGATTCCTGTTTTCTCCTGACAAAGACACAGTAGACAAAATGAAAGGTTATTCTCAGGAACAAGTTTTAAAATATGGGCTAGACTAATGAATTTGAATTTTTATTGGTAACCAGAGTACTAACCCTTTTCTTCACTTTCAGTTCTGGGGAATTATTGTAAGACAGTTACCCAAGCAGTTTAACAAGAAGCACTTTGCTCCCAACACACACATATACCAAAACTTTTAAAGCATTCTTCCAAAATACCCGCAGCAATGTTAGCTGCTGAAACATTTAAGACAGTAAGGGCCATAATAACCGTGTCTTTCGAAATGGAGTAATTAACATAAAGTAACTGTCACTCTCCTCTCCTTGTCTGTTGCTAACTCCACAAATTAGGGTATTCCCGGGGTGGGGGAGGGGCAGCATAAGTCAAGCTCCCTCCCCTCGTATTTTTCCTGGAGGTGAACCCTAGAGGTGATTCCCCACCCAACCCCACCCCCCGGCCTGGACAGGAGGGTTTGTTTTTTGTTTTTTTTTTCCCAGGCTGAATGAATCGGACTCCGCTTTGCTACGCTTCCCGCTGGCCCGCCAGGGTTACCGCCGGAGGACCGCAAAGTTCGCAAGGGAGGCGGCTCCCAGCCCCAGACCTGTCGGGTCTCCCGGCCCCTCCCCGGCTCCGGCCCTCCCCCGGGTTCCCCCCCGGGTTCCCAGCTTCTGAGACCGCCGGACTCTCTGGGCAGTGCACAGGGGGCCTTTGTTGGTCCGCCTAGAGCTGCCGGCCGCGCCGGGCGGCGCCCCGCCTCACCTTACCTGGTGCCCCCTCCCTCCCACCCTGCCCGGCAGCTGGGAATGAATGGGCCCCGGCCCCCCACCCGCGCCGCCCCCACCCCCGCGCCCCAGCCCCGCAGCCTGCGACGCCAGTGGGGCCGCGCGGGAGGCCGGCTCTCACCTTCCGCGCTCGCTCGGCTCCACTCCGCTCCTCCTCCTCCACCCCGGTGGCGGCGGTCTAGCCGGGGAGTGAGCGCGCGAGTGTGCGCGAGGGGCCGCTTCACTTTCTCCCTCCTGCCGCCGCCGCGGCGCACTCGGCGCCTCCCCCACCCTGCTAGGGCCGGGGAGTGCTCTTAGGACCGGGTGGGGGACGGGGGTCAGCGACGGCAAGGGGGCCGGAGGCAATTAGGCGGCGCGGGAGAAAGGGGTGCTGTGAGGGGCGAGAATGTGAGGGGGCCTCGGGCAGTCTCTGGGGAACGAGGTGGGGAGACAGAATTCTTTGAGGAGATCTTGAGAGCGCGGGGCCCCGTGAAAGAGGGGTAGGCGTAAGCGTTTGGGAAGTCCGACCGCAAAGCCGGTGAGGAAGACGGCGGGAAGGCGCTAGGGACGAGCACAGCGGGAGGGAGTGTTGTGGAGGAAGCCGTGAGGGGGTGTCTACAGTGCCGCCCGCACCTAGGGCTCCAGCTGCAGCTGCTGGCCCGCCGCCTCCCCCGCCGCCTCAGCGAAGCTATTGTAAGCCGCCGGACCAGGCCAGACCGCCTCTCCCACCGGCTCCCGCCCCCTCCCCCGCGAGGCAGCGGCGCCGGCAGAGCCCGGCCCGCCCCGCCTCCCGCAGGTGGGAGGGGGTGGGGAGGGCTGCCGGACCCACGTGAGGAGGCCAACCCAGGCGTGGGGGAGGGCGAGCGCCTATGATGACGTCATCGGCGCATGACGCCAGAGTCTGGGGAATCACCCCCCCCTGCCTCATGATGTCATTGCGGCCCGCGTCTCTCCTCCCCCTGCACCGTCTTCCGCTGCATACACCTTTGCGCGGCCTTTCTCCGGGGAAGGTTTTGGGACGATTTCTGGGGGGCGTTAGTCGTGTGTGTAGTCTAGGGTTCAAAAAGACCGCTAAGCCATTGGACTTGGGGTCCTCTTCAGGTTAAAAAAAAGCGTCACCGCATCTGCTAGCTCTCATTGCCAAGAGCTAAATTTGAAAACTACCCCATTTCCTGTGACCTCAAAGCCAGATAATTATTATACTCTTTGATTTCTTTGTGGGGAGAGGCACAAGGCGGGAGACCCAGAAATGATAATGGATGTTGGAACTATTGTGAACTGATAGAATCGGTTTCCTTTCGCATTTTTCTCCCACCACGGAGACTACCGAGACTACATCCAACCCAAACCTTTCCCCTGAGCTCAGACTATTTCCTAATACCTCCTGGACAGCATCACTTTCATACCTCACTCTGTACATCAAACTCCATATGTCCAGAACAGAAACAACATTAGTGACGAAGGATCTGGAATCAGATTGCTTTGCTTCAATCCCCAGGTGCGCTAACTTTAGTGATAGGACCTTAACATTTCTAAGCCACAATTTCTGCATAATCAGTATTATCTGTGTATCCTTAACTCCATCTCTCTATGCTTGTTTTACCATAATATAAACTACAACCTATTACCATTTCCTCCAAATTTACTACTCATGTTACTTCCTGATCTCAGTGAATGGCCCCCCATCACCCAATCCGCTATGCCGGAAACCGGGACATATTCCCCATTCTTGCTCCCCCAACACTCTTATCAAGTCGGTCACCAGCTTTAGGAGATTGTATAGAGTTTCCTAATTATTTCTTTAAGCCCTTGCCCTTCTGTTCACTTACCATCACCTGGACGATTGGGGCAGCTTTTAGTCCCCAAATTCAATCCATTCTTGCTGGTGACCAGAGAAGCCTTTTAAAACCACAAATCTGATGATGCTTTCCCCTGTTTAAACACTCTGAAAGGCTTTTGTTGCTTTCAGGATGAAGTCCAAACTCCTTAACTTGGCACTGTACAACCTTGGTGCTTACATCAGCCTTCTAGCTTCCTCTCATGCAGAATATCTTTTCTTCCAGCCACACTGAAATGCTACTTAATGTTCTTTGAAAGCACATTTCTTCATGTCTCTGAGCCCTTATATCTTTATCTCATTGGCCAACACCTTCCATTCATTCTGCAAAGCCCAGCTCAGATGTCATGTTCATTTATTCATTCAACTAATATTTCTTAAGTTTCCTTGAGCTTTCACAATGTTGTAATCCTCCAATACTTTCATGCCTTTTGTGGCATGTAGAACAGTCTAGTAATTTTATTTGTTTATCTAACTTCCTGAGCTCCTTGAGAGCAAGTCACATTCCTATCCATACTATCCTTATTCCTAGTATCTAGAACAGTGCCTGATACATAGTAAGAGTAAATATTATGAAATGTATTTAATAAATGCTTACACTTGCTTACTATGTGCCAGACACTGTTCTAAGCACTGCCTCCTTTAAACCTCCAATAACCTTCTGAGATAGACTACTGGTATCGCCCCTATTTTATTAATGAGGAAACTGAGGTGCAGGGGGGTTAATTTAACCCAATGTCATAATCTAGCAAATTAATTCTAATTTAAACTGTTTTTCTTCATCTCTGGTGGGTGAAATAATGGCTCTCTAAGGATGTTCATACTCTAATCCCAAGAATTTATAAATATATTACCTTCCATGACAAACGGGATTTTTGTGGTTAAGGTCTTGAGATGAGGTTATTCTGGACTATCTGGGGGAAATTCAATGTAATCACAGGGATACTTAAAAGTGAAAGGGGGAAGGCATGTGGAAAAAGGAGACAGAAGACGGAGGAAGAGGTAGATTCAACTATAGAAGAGTCAGATGTGAGATGTGATTCAATGTGAGAAGCACTCTACTCACCCCTTGAATACAGAGGGAGAGAGCTACCAGCTAAAGAATAAAACTCCACAAGTGGGACAAGGCTAGAAAACAGATTGTTCCTCAGAGCCTCCAGAAAGGAACAGAGCCCTGCTGACACCTTGATTTTAGTCCAGTGACATCTATTTCAGACTTCTGAACCACAGAGCTGTAAAATAATGAGTGTGTATTGTTTTAAAGCACAACATTTGTGATAGTTTGTTATAGCAGCAATAGGAAACACACAGTGTCAAGTCAAGGGTGACTGGGGGTGCCTGGGTGGCTGGCTCAGTCAGTTAAGCATCTGACTTATTCTCTATCTCAAGTAAATAAATAAAATTTAAAAAATAAATAAAAATAACATAAAAATCTTCAATGGAGGTCTCCTGGGGTTCATACCATGTCCTGAATTGATGGGTGGATGACCTGACCCTGAAATTCCTTCTTCAAGCCTTTTTCCCCCCTCAGTTTTATGTATGTATGTATGTATTTACTTATTTATTTATTTAAGTGGGGGAAGGAGAGAGAATCTTACTGGCTACACACCTAGCACAGAGCCCAATGGGGGGCTTGATATCACAACCATGAGATCATGACCTGAGCCAAAATCAAGAGTTGGACACTTAACCAAATGAGCCACCCAGGCACTCCAAGGCTTTTTTAAACAGGAACTTTTTTTTTTTTAAAGTAAACTCTGTGCCCACCATGGTGCTTGAACTCACAACCCTGAGATTAAGAATTGCATGCTTTCCCAACCGAGCAACCCTAGTGCCCCTTTCTTTAAGACTTTTAAGATAGTTAATAAAATCTAGCCAACTCCTGGAAATTAAAATTAGCATTACCCCATACCATTCAAGAACTGGAGCATATATTCTCAATCAGGGCCAATATCTCCCCCAAAGAAGTGAAAATTTGCTGGGTTTTTAAGTTTTTATTTAAATTTCCAGTTAGTTAACATATAGTATAGTATTAGTTTCAGGTGTACAATCTAATAATTCAATGTAAAAATTTGTTCAAAGTTAGGAAAAAAATAGCTTAGATACTACAATGGTTTATGGCCTCCAAAGATCAACCCTGTTTGACAAAATCTTATTCCTTAGTATTTAATTTCTCTGGCTAGGGATACTTTATTTTTATTGAGATATAGTTGACATATAGCATCTTAGTTGTAGGTATGTGACATAATGATTTGATACATGTATATATTGTGAAGTAATTGCTACTATATAAGTTTAGTTAACATCCATTACCACATATAGTTACAGGTTTTTTTCTTGTAATGAGAACTTTTAAGATCTACTCTCTTAGCAACTTTCAGATGTACAAAACAATATTGTTAACTATGGTCACCATGCTATACATTATATCCTCAGGACTTGATCTTGTAACTCTAAGTTTGTATCTTTTGACCACCTTAACCCCTTTTGCACACTTTCCCACCCGGGATTCTTTTCACTTAATTTTTCTCCTTAAGAGGGTGATGATTTTTTTAAAAATGTTGAGAATCCCTGTGCTAGAGCTATTACAAGGTACTTCTTCCATTTGTTCTTCCAATCCACCACAGGGGAAGAGCCCAGTTGTGACAGCACAGAATATCAGGAGCTATCACCAACCATTGAGTCCTTGTTGCCCTCTGATCAGTGAGTAATTCCCTTCCATAATTCTATCCTGAGAGTGCTCATTTTGGGGTCAATCCCTGTACCATCCACCCAAGTTTAGGTTTCCCAAAAACCAGAGACTGAGATAAATACTTGGATGTAGGTAGTTTATTTGGGAGGTGACCCTAGGAAATAGGAATGAAATAAGGGAAAGCAAAAGCCAATGTAGAGTGTGTTACTGAGGGTCTCACTTCTGCCAGAACCTCAGAGAAGCATTCAGAATGCCTCCCAGAATAAACCACCTGAAAGACGAGAACTCTCATCCTAGGCTTCCATCTCTTTTGGTTGATGGTTGTCCCCAGGGCTGCTGACTGCCCTGGACTCTGGCTGTGCTTGCCGGTCTAGCAAGTACAGATACTGGAGAAGATTCTGAGGCAGAATGAGGAAAGATGTGCAGTATACACTTGAGGTGACATGCGAGCAGCAAGAGGAGAGCTGGAACCATCCACCACAATTGTGGCTGGAATCAGAGGTGGGCTAAGGAAATGTGACAAGTTCCAGAGATGTCTACTGACAAACTAAGCAGGTTTCATTTATAGGTTCACATTATCAAATCAACTTTAGAAGACAATGCCAAACCTATTTTCCGAAATAATTGAATCAATTTACATTCCCACCAGCAGTGCATGAGTGTTCCAATTATCCTGCATCCCCACCAATACATGATGCTATCAATCTTTGTTATTTCAGTCATTTGAATGGGTGTGTAGTGATGCTGCAGTGTTACTTTAAATTGCATTCTTTTTATTACTAATGAGGTTGAAAACTGTTGATAAGTTTGTTGGTCATTTGGATATCTTTTTTTGTTAATGAACAGTTCAGATCTTTTGCTTATTTTTTTAAGTTTATTTATTTTTTAGTAATCTACAACCACTGTGGGACTCAAACTCACCACTCCAAGATCAAGAGTGACACGTTCTTCCTGCCGAGTCAGCCAGGCACCCCGTTTTGCTAAATTTTTAAAAAGATTTTATTTATTTTGTTACTCCTGGGTGACTCAGTCAGTTAAGCATCTGCCTTTGGCTCGGGTCATGATCCCGGAGTCCTGGTATCAAGCCCCACATCGGGCTCCCTGTGTGGGAGCAGGGGCCTGCTTCTGCCCTCTCCCTCTGCCTGCCACTCCCCCTGCTTGTGCTCTCCCTCTCTGTCAAATAAATAAATAAAATCTTGGAAAATAAATAAACAAAATCTTGGAAAATAAATATTTTATTTATTTTGAGAGGAAGACAAAGAGCACACAAGTGGAGAGAGGGGTAGATAGAGAGCAAAAGAATCCCAAGCCGATTCCCTGCTGAAAGCAGAGCCTGACATAGGACCATAGGACTCAATCTCACAACCCCAAGATCATGACCTGAGCTGATATGTGACTCAGATACCTAACTGACTGAGTCACCCAGGCAACCCCCTGCCATTATACTCAATTTTTAAAATCAACTTTATCAAGGTATAAATTACATGTAATAAAGATACACTTATTTTCAGTGTTTACCTTGATGAGTTATAACAAATGTATACCCCTTATTACCATCACCACACCCTTTCTGACCCAGGAAATTTCCTTGTGCCCCATTTTAGTTAATCCCTACACTCATGACAATCAATGTTCTGCTTACTATTACTATAAATTAATTTTTGCTTATTCTAGAATTTCATATAAATGGAATCATACAGTATGTACTTTTTTGTGCTGGTTTTTAATTCAGCATAATGTTTTTGAGATCATCCATGCTGTTTCGTGTGTCAGCCAGTATTTTCTTTTTATTGCTGAGTATGGATATACTATGATCTGTTTATCCATTCAACTGTTGATGGACATTTCAAGTTTGGGGCTATTATAAATAAAGCTACTAGGATCATTCATATAAAAATCTTTGTGTGGATATGTGTTTTCATTTCTCTTGGGTGTGAAATGGATGGGTTGCAGGGTAAGCATATATTTAACTCTAAAAGACTTGTTAAACTGTTGCATGGTTGGCTGGCTCAGTCGGAAGAACATTCAACTCTTGGGGCACCTGGGTGGCTCAATGGGTTAAATCCTCTGCCTTCAGCCTGGGTCATGATCCCAGGGTCCTGGGATCCTGGGATCGAGCCCCACAGCAGGCTCTCTGCTCAGCAGGGAGCCTGCTTCCTCCTCTCTCTCTCTCTCTCTCTCTCTGCCTGCCTCTCTGCCTACTTGTGATCTCTGTCTGTCAAATAAATAAATAAAATCTTTTTTAAAAAATCTTTAAAAAAAAAAAAAAGAGACAGAACATTCGACTCTTGATCTTGGGATCATGAGTTTAAGCCTGAAGTTGGGTGTAGAGATTACTTAAATATAAATAAATGAAGAATTGTTAGACTGTTCTCCAAAACAGTTGTACCATTCAGTGTCCATTTGACATGCCCCCATCATTCTCTGAGCACTTCTTTGCTTTTTGGTCCAAGATGTTCTAGGTTCTTCTTGTACTGTCCTTGACCCCAAACCTCCAAATCAGGCTTTTCTCCAAAGAGTTCTGATTCCTTTCATTGAAAAATTGTATTTAGAAACCAAGATCTAAGCACTAGATGAAGTCATTACTATGGACTGTCACTGTTCCTTGATGCTCTCAGTGTATATAAGACACCAAGCAGGGGTGCCTGGCTGGCTCCACCAGTAGAGCATGTGACTCTTGATCCTGGGGTTTTGAGTTCAAGCCCCATGTTGGGTGTAGTAATTACTTGAAAATAAAATGTATTTTTAAAAAAAGACTCTAAGGAGACTCACTCTCACTCTCCTTCTGGCCTTTAAAAAGCATACCACATGTGTTCTACGTAAAAGGAAAGGAATTCTGCCAACACCTTGAGGGGACTTGGAAGCCTCTGATAATAAGGGAAGCCATCAACACAATGTGAGACCCTGAGCAAAGGACCTATCTAAGTCATTTTAAGTCACTGTGTGAGAGGTGGCAGCTCCACTGGCAAGACCATCTGGCAGTGTTGTTCTGGTAGTAATTCCAGCCTACAACTCAATTCTCCTAACTTTGCAATAACTTCATGTCTCTTTAAATCTTCTTCTACTTAGAATAGCTAGAGTTCATTTCTGTTTCCTTCACCTAAAGCTTAACAGATAAACCTGCCTTTGCTTGAGCTAGCTTAAAAGGCTTCCTCTTTCTTGTGGCCCAGTGATTCTGGTCTAAGATAACAATGGAGACGTGAAGAGTTGACTGTGACCACAAAGGGCGGGAAACTGAGTTCAGTGAGGCAGAATGAGGGCAAGTTAATTCAACCTGTCAAATAAATAAATAAAATCTTAAAAAAAAAAAAAAAAGAATCCTACCAATAAAAAAATAGCACAAATACATGAAGTTCAAGAATGTGCACTACACATGTGGCTACATCAATCTGGAAACAACCTAAATATCCATCAATATTTGACTAATTAAATAAGTAAATGATACATCCACACAACAGACTACCATGCAGGTATTAAAAGGAATTAAATGGATCTCCTTATGCATTGGCCTGAAAAGATGTCCTTCATATGTTGTTGAGTGCAAAACGACAAAAAAAAAAAAAAAGTGACTTGCAACTACTGTAGTTTATATAACATAATCTCATTTTTTGTTTTTAAAAATGGAGGTAGCAGATATGTCAGTATAAGCATAGGAAAAATTGTTGCTAGTGTTTACTCTCAGGGATTGGAAGGGTAAAGTTAGGGGACTTTCATATTCTTTACATAATTTTTAAAAGCCAGGTATTATGGGTAAGATTTTCTTTTCTTGGT
This sequence comes from Taxidea taxus jeffersonii, assembly GCA_003697995.1. Lineage (NCBI taxonomy): Eukaryota > Metazoa > Chordata > Mammalia > Carnivora > Mustelidae > Taxidea > Taxidea taxus. The sequence goes on from RCUC01164813.1 coordinate 45,226, forward strand.
TGTAATTTTCAGTATTTTTAGAATATATATATATATATATACATATATATATTTATGGTGTGTGTGTGTCTTTTAAATCATTTTTAAGGATAACCTAATATACATTTTTAAACCAGAAATTAAGATAAAAAGTGAACCAAGTGGTTTAAACCCAGAATGAGTCTCAGTGGCCACTGAGCAAGATCTCCAGTAGGCAGGGTAGAAATGTTCATGCTCAGACCCAGCTCTGCAGGGTCAGCATGAGTTGACCCTGCTTGACTCTGTCCTAGGGGTGGAAGAGCAAGCCATGGGGTGGGAACTGTGTGAATATCTGCAAGTCCAGGGAGGGGAAGGTATGCCCAGACTCTTATCTCTTCATACAGTTGAGTCTGCCGTGAGGGCCTACTGTAGGCCAGGCATAATAGTAGGCACTAGAATTATGAAGATAAATTATATAACCATTGTTCTCAAAATGTTTATTGTCCAATGAACAATAACATCAATGAAAATTCATATTTGCAATCATAACTTTTTTGTAGTTCTAGGTAGCCCTGAATAATTGAAACACTTCTCTTCTTCCCACTTGATTCTCTTAATAGCTCTGTGAGGGAGCCAGGGCACAAGTCATGTCCCCCATTTTACAGAAGAGGAAACCAAGGCTCAGAGGGAAAGTGACTCAGTCCAAGTGCGTATGCTGACTGCATTTTACCGACTATTTTCATGACCATTAATTCATTCACTGGGGGCACAGCTGAGCCTAGGGGAGGGGCCGGAGGGGAGCAGTGGTAGGCTCAGGTCCTTCGTGTGCTGCCTTCTATCCTGTGATACATTCCATTCAGCTGCTTGATTCAAGAATTCCATCCAACTCAGCAACATGTCGGGGCCAGTACTGTTCTATTTCAAAGGATGAGGTACGGATAAGTACATCCGTAAGGGGAGAACAAAAGGATCTCTACCTTGCTCTGTCCTCTGATTCTTAGATCTACTGCCCCATGTTATTTTGCATCATCTGATTTTGCACTAGAGTTCAAAATCTTGTATGCAAATGTTTTTTTCACTAGAATATTAATTTCCATAATGGCAAGAATGCATAATCCTTAGGTATCTTCTAAGAGTATGTCTTTCTTATTTTTTTAACTTCTACCTTTAATAAGGAATATAACTAACGTATTAATAGAAACAAGTTTCATGCAACAGTATATATCCTTAGCCTGTGCAATGTACCCAATAGTTTCCATTATATTCTATATAATTTCACTTCTTACTAGTCTCTTAAATGCAATATAGTATCCTGGTTTGGATCCTGGAGCAGAAGAAGTACATGAGTAGAAAAACAGGTACAATCTAAATAAAAGCAGTAGTTTAGTTAATATTGTACCAATGTTAATCTCTTAGTTTTTGGCTCATGTACAATGGCTACGTATAATGTGAACATTATGGGAAGCTTGAATGAAAAATATGCAGGAACTTCCCGAAGTATTTTTGCAGTTTATCTATAAATCTGAAATTATTCAAAAGAAAAAGTTTACTAAAAAAAAAACAAATGCAGGGGGAATAAGGTGGCAAAAATGGATGAAGGGGGCCAAAGGTAGAAACTTCCAGTTATAAAATAAAGAAGTCAGAGGGATGTAACATGCAGTATAAGAATCATACTGTTATACTATATAATAACTATATTATATAGTTAATAATACCATATTATATATTTGAAAGTTGCTAAGAGAGTAAATCTTTTTTTTTAAGATTTTATTCATTTATTTATTTGACAGAGATCACAAGCAGGCAGAGAGGCAGGCAGAGAGAGAGAGAGAGAGAGAGGAGGAAGCAGGCTCCCTGCTGAGCAGAGAGCCCGATGTGGGGCTCAATCCCAGAACCCTGGGATCATGACCAGAGCTGAAGGCAGAGGCTTTAACCCACTGAGCCACCCAGCCGCCCCTAAGAGAGTAAATCTTAAAAGCCCTCATCACATGAAAAAAAGAAATTTTTGTAACTATGTATGGTGATGGGTATTAAGTAAACTTATTGTGGTGATCATTGCATCATATACACAAATATCGAATCATTATGTTGTATACCTGAAACTAATATAATGTTATATATCAATTATACTTCAATGAAAAATAAATAAATAAAACTTCATAAACATGGAAGTTTCTTCTAGTCTTCTAGTCTTATTCTTCTAGTCTTAACCACTGAAACTGATTCTATTCTTCTATTCTTAAGTCTTATTCTTCTAGTCTTAACCACTGAAACTGATTTCATGACCTGCTAATAGGTTGCAATTCATATTTTGAGTGTTGTAGGTGTTTGCTGTCTTTTTGAATAATGGGGATAAGAGTGGTTGTGGGGATCCATGAAAGCCCCTTATCCCTTCCTCTCTGACTCCCACCTCCCCAGAAGGGCTACAGCTAACCTCTCTCCCTGCCCTTGGCCCTTTCTGCCTTGTCTTACTCTCCTCTTTGTCTATATGTCCTGTGTTTGAAGGGATCTCCTTATCTGAATCATCTGTGGGCCTTCAAAGAGATACATGGTACATTATTTGTTAAATAGATGTCTCAAGGAATAGCTGTGTTACAGAACCCTTGCTCCTGAATTTTTCTGCCTGTTCAAATTGTAGGAGATATTTGTTTATGTATAGAAATCTAATAGAAAGTCTTTTCTGAAAGCCTTATGTGAAACAAAGTTTCCCAAAGCTGGCAGAAGTCTTTCTTAACAAAAACTTTCATTACTAGCTTGGAGACTTCCAAATCACAAAAGAAGAACAGCTTCTATGAAAAAGGTTTAAAATTTTTATACCCATTCACTACTTAGAAAAAAAAAAAAAAAAGGATGGGGTGCCTGGGTGGCTCAGTGGGTTAAGCTTCTGCCTTTGGCTCAGGTCATGATCTCAGGGGTCCTGGGATCAAGCCACATTGGGCTCTCTGCTCAGCAGGGAGCCTGCTTCCCCCCACCCCGCCTGCCTCTCTGGCTACTTGTGATCTCTGTCTGCCAAATAAATAAATAAAATCTTTCAAAAAAAAGAAAAAGATAATAAAAATGGAGGAAAATAAAAATGAAATTCTAACAGATCACTTCTAAATCCACCATAAGTAACCACTGTACATTGTAATACATAACCCCTTTTATAGCTATACACATGTAAGTACTCATAATGTTTTTTAAATAAATGGTCATATTATTCATAGCATTTTAGAGGTATCTTTCCGCGGGCTGTTCCCTCATGCTGGCACACATTTCCTCCTTTTTGTTCTCCCCCTTCAATATTTCCTGCTCATCTGTCTAGATTCAACACATGATCCCACCACTAGAAAGCATTTTCTGCCCTCTTGGCCTTCCTCTACCCTAGATGGATTAGGTTTTAGTTATCTCTTTACTACAGTTTGTATCTGAATGAGCTTTTTACATGTCTGTCTGTCCTAACAATCAGGGAGCTCCTTGATATCAGGGATCATTCCCAAAGCAAGTTTTGCTGAATGGCTGTGAGGAGGGATGGAGGAATGGACCGCAAAATGACTGATGTAGGGAAAGAGACAGTGTCCTGACTTCGAGAGCGTCCTTAGCCTTTTGGCCCTGCAGCTTTAGCCTCAACTATGTTGCCATGGAAGAGTCACTGGTAGAGAGCATATGGATGATGCCAGGCACCCATCACTGGGGCTACAAAAACAACTCAAATGCCTGTCATCTCCATGGGGAAACACCCTAAATCCCATGGATATTTGTACATAGTCCTGGATTCTGGCCCCTTGTTCACTGGAGAGGCAGCAGACCTGCTCAAGCATCTTGATAACCCAGATCATAGTCTCAGTTCTGCATCAGAGACCAGATTTCAATCTCAGTCCTGTGACACACTTGCTATGCATGGCCTGGGACAAGCTATTCCCCTGCCGCAGGTCTCAGTTTTCTCATTGTGCAACATAGGGATTCCATTAGATGGTTTCTAATTCTCCTTTCAGCACTCACCCTTGATGGCCTCATGATGTACTTACTCTTCATCTCACACAGAGAAGAGGCAGGATAGTGGCAGTGAACATTGCCCACCTTTCCTCAACTGTGCTCACTGCTATTAACTCACCTGCCCTTGGACAAATCTGTTTACTTCCCAGGACCTCAGAGTCCTCGTCTGGAGAGTGAAGATTGGCCCAGCTCTTACACACTATGAATTTATGTCCACAATGCACCCTTTGGAAGCCGTCTAATACAAAGAGAGTATTTGCTTAAAGATGAGTATTTGGAATATCTAAGAATATAAGATTGCATTAGCTGATGTGCTCTGTGTTCTCAGAGACCACCATCTAACACTGAAATAGATGTTTCAGCTTTTACTCAAATCACTCTGATTTGAGGCATAGCCGTTCCCAAACTCACTGCAAAGTTTACCACCACATCACACTGATTTACAGAGCTGCCAAAAAATAAGGAAATGGCAAACATCAATGTTGCAATTCGAAATTCTCAGACGCTTGAGAGCTTTTCACCTTTTATTCACAAAATGACATAATTTAGATTTCTCCAAAGGCTGTAACTCACTGTCAGTATTACTCTAACACCAAGTTTGAGGCTTTTTTTCCATTAGAAAAACCATAGTCATTACACTAAGTATAATGGATATTATTAGCCACTGATAGGAAATTTCAATAAAGAGCAAGAATTTGGGAAAGCATTCTTTCTCATATAGCAAAGGGAGATATATTTATATCTATATCTTTATCCATATCTATATATACATGTCTCTCTCAGGAAAAAGGCAAGAATGAAACACACTAAAATGTTCACAGTACATGAAAATATGTTAACTATCTTTAGCCATATAGAAATGCAAGTTAAAACCATGATGAAGTATACTATATACTTTTTAGAATGTAAAATACCAAAAAGGCTGAACATACCAACTGTTGACAAGAATTTTGAAGAGATGGGACTCACACACTAACGAATGGTAATGTAAAATGTATGCTAAATTGGAAAACAGTTTCTTATAAAATAGTTTGTAAGTGTCTTTAAAAGTTAAATATATACAAGGTATCTTGGTGGCTCAGTCAGTTAAGCGTCTGCCTTCAGCTCAGGTCATGATCTCAGGGTGCTGGGATCAAGCCCTGCATCAGGCTCCCTGCTCAGGGGGCAGTCTGCTTCTCTCTCTGCCCCTCCCCCTACTCATGCGCGCTCTCTCTGTCTCTCTCTCTCTCTCTCACACACACACATAGATAATCTTTGAAAAAAAGTTAAATATATACCTACCTACCATATGAGCTTATCATTCTAACCGTAGATACTTACTAGAGTGAAAGCATATATCCATAGAAAGTCTTCTACATAAATATTCATAGCAGCTTTGCTTGTAATAGTCAAAAGCTGGAGGCAAATTTGGGGGACTGAAGGGTATCTTGTTTAGGGCAATGACTCTGCTATAGACATATGTCAAAACTTATCAAATTGTTCATCAACAAGTGAATGGATAGACAAATTGAGGTGTATCCAGCCAATGAAACACTACTCAGCAATAAAAAATGAATGAACAATTAATGATTCTCAGCATAATTATGCTGACTGAAAGAAGTCAGACAAAAAAGAATACACAGTATATGATTCCATTGATATAAAATTCTAGAAAATGAGAACTAATCTATAATGACAGAAAGGTGGTTGCCTGGGATGGGAAAAAGAATGGGAAGGAGCAATTACAAAGGGCATGGAAAACTTAGGGGGTGATGGATATGTTTATGATCCTGATTGTGACAATGGCTATATATAGCTGTTATGTATATATGTATATATATGTACATATATATATACACATACATGAAGTCTACAACCTGCAGAAAAGGGGAAATAATAAAGATTAGAGCAGAAATAAATGATACAGAAACTAAAACAAACAAACAAACAATAGAACAGATCAATGAATCTTGGAGTTGGTTCTTTTGAAAAAAATTGATAAAATCAATAAACCCCTAGCCAGACTTATCAAAAAGAAAAGAGAAAGCACCCAAATAAATAAAATCACAAATGTGAGAGAAATAACCACCAACACCACAGAAATACAATTATGAGAATATATTATGAAAAATTATATGCCAAAGAATTAGATAAACAGGAAGAAATTAATAAAATCCTAGAAACATATAAACTACCAAAACCAAAAGAGAAAGAAATAGAAAACTTGAGCAGACTGATAACCAGCAAAGAAATGGAGTCAGTAATAAAAAATCTCCCAAGAAACAAAAGTGCAGGGCCAGACGGCTTCCCAGGGGAATTTTACCAAACATTTAAAGAAGAGTTAATACCTATTCTTTTTTTGTCTTCCAAGATTTAAATTTAAATTTAAATTGTTTTAAATTCAAGTTAGCTAACATATACTGTAGTATTGGTTTCAGGAGTAGACTTCAGTGATTCATCACTTGTATACAACACCCAGTACTCTTCACAAGTGCCCTCCCTAATGCCCATCCCCCATTTATCCCATCCCCCACCCCTGGTACACCTCCCCTTCTATTCTTCTCAAACTATTCCAAATAATAGAAATGAAAGGAAAACTTCCAAATTAATTTTGAGAGGCCAACATTACCCCGATATCAAAACCAGAAGGACTCCACTAAAAAAGAACAATGGTGCCTGGGTGTCTCAGTTGGTTAACAGTCTGCCTTTGGCTCAGGTCATGATCTCAGGGTCCTGGGATACTGAGTCCAGGATCGGGCTCAGCAGGGAGTCTGCCTCTCCCTCTCCCTGTGCCCCTTCCCTGCTCCTGTTCTCTCTCTCTATCTCTCTCTCTCTTTCTCTCTCTCTAACTTGCTCTCACTCTCAAATAAATAAAATCCTTTTTAAATGAGAGAGTTGATCACAGCTTTGTAATAAAGCTTGAAGTCAGGCATTGTGATGCCCCCAGCTTTGGTTTTCTTTTTCAACATTCCCCTGGTGATTCGGAGTCTTTTCTGGTTCCATACAAAGTTTAGGATTGTTTGTTCCAGCTCTGTGAAAAACGTTGATGGTATTTTGATAAGGATTGCATTGAATATGTACATTGCTTTCACTCATAGTGGAACATAAGGAATAGTGCAGAGGACAATAGGGGTCAGCAGTGGGGACGGGGGGTGGGGGAGAACTAAATGGGAAGAAATCAGAGAGGGAGACAAACCATATGAGACTCTTAACTCTGGGAAGCAAACTGAGGGTTGTAGAAATGGAGGTGGTAGGGGGTGGGGTAACTAAGTGATGGGTACTAAGGAAGGCATGTGATGTGATGAGCACTAGGTGTTATACTGAACTGATGAATCATTGAACATTATATCAAAAGCCAATGATGTACTATATCTTGGCTAATTGAATTTAAATTAAGTATATAAAGTACAAAAATAAATAAAATAAAATAAAAAATAAAAATAAAAAGGAGAGAGAATGACAAGCCAATATCTCTGATGAACATGGATGCAAAAAATCTCAGTAAAATACTAGCAAATCAAATCCAACACCACAGGAAAAGAATCATTCACTACGATCAAGTGGGTTTTACTCCTGGGCTGTAAACAAAGCACAACATCCATTCATGACAAAAATCCTCAACAAAGTAGGGTTAGAGGGAACATATCTCAACATAATAAAAGACATATACAAAAAAAACCTACAGCTAATATCATCCTCAAAGTGGACAAACTGAGAGCTTTTCCTCTAAAATCAAGAATAAGACTGGATGTCCATTCTCACCACTGTTATTTGACATAGTTTTGGAAGTCCTAGCTTCAGCAATCAGAGAACAAAAAAAAAAAAAAAAGAAAAGGCATCTAAATTGGCAAGGAAAAAGTCAAACTTTCATTGTTTGCAGATGACATGATAGAAAACCTAAAAGACTTCACCAAAACATAGCTAGAACTGAAACACATTTCAGTAAAGTTGCAGGGTACAAAATCAGCGTATATTTCTATTGCATTTCTATATACCAATAATGAAACAGGAGAAATCAAGGAATCAATCCCATTTACAACTGCACCAAAATTCATAAGATACCCAAGAATAATCTAAACAAAGAGGTAAAATTTCTGTGCTTTGAAAACTATAGAACACTTATGAAAGAAATTGAAGAAGACACAAAGAAATGGAAAAACATTCCATGCTCATAGATTGGAAGAACAAATGCTTTTGAAATGTCTATATTACCTAAAGCAATCTACATATTTAATGCAATCCTTATTAAAATACTACCAGCATTTTTCACAGAGCTAGAACAAACAATCTTAAAAATTTGTATAGAACTACAAAAGTCCCTAAGTAGCCATAGTGATCCTGAAAAAGAAAACCAAACCTGGAGGTATCACTGCTCTAGACTTCATGTTGTACTACAAAGCTGTAGTGACCAAGACAGTGAGATACTGGCACAAAAACAGACATACAGATCAATGGAACAGAATAGAATACCCCAAAATGGACCCACAACTATATGGTAAACTAATCTTTTCAAAAGATTTTTAAGAATTATTTATTTATTTGAGAGAGAGAGAGTGTGGAGCTCAATGTGGTCTTGATCCCACGAACCTGAGATTATGACTTGAGCCAAAACCTAACTGTGCCACCCAGGTGCCCCACGTTTTTCAATTCTTTAATCCATTTTGAATTTGTTTTTGTGTTTGGTGTAAGGAAGCAGTCCAGTTTCATTCTTCTGCATGTTTTTGTCCAGTTTTCCCAACATTTGTTGAAGAGATTGCCTTTTTTCCATTAGATAATCATTCTTGCTTTGTCAAAAATCACTTAAATTGGGGCACCTGTGTGGTTCAGTCAGTTAAGTGGCTGGCTTTTGATTTTGGCTCAGGTCATGATCTCAGAGTCTTGGATCCAGCCCTGAGTTGGGCTCTATGCTCCGTGGAGAGTCTGCTTGAGATTCTCTCTCTCCTCTACCTTTTGCTGCACCCCCCACACACACACTCATGCTCTCTCTCTCTCTCTCTCTCAATCTCTCTCTTTAAAATAAATAAATAATTCTTTTTTTTTTTTTTTAGATTTTGTTTATTTATTTGATAGAGATTACAAGTAGTCAGAGAGGCAGGCAGAGAGAGGAGGAAGCAGTTTCCCTGCTGAGCAGAGAGGCTGATGTTGGGCTCCATCCCAGGACCCTGAGAACATGACCTGAGCCAAAGGCAGAGGCTTAACCCACTGAGCTACCCAGGTGCCCCTAAATAAATAATTCTTAAAAATCTTCCATTTCAACCCCAACCATCTGGCATCATCTGGTATATTGCAACTCAGTTCTAACCAGAAGCATCGGTGGACCCCACAGGTTTAAGGACACAATCCCCACCAAGACTGTAGCAAGTGTGGCCCCAGGCCACCTCTACTTTTGACCAACCAGCTACAAATCCAGAGGGTTCTCACAAACCCCTTCAGGTTCTGTAATTCATGAGAATGACTCACAGAACTGAGGGTAGCACTATTCTTACAATTATAGTTTTGTTTTGTTTTATAATTATAGTTTTATTATAGGGCAACACATCAGACGAGCCAAATAAAGAGATACACAAGGTGAGGTCTGGGAGGGTCCTGAACACACAGCTTCTGTACCCTCTCCCCATGGAATGAAAGCACCTCATCTTCCCAAACAAATGTGTTCACCAACGAGAAACCTCTGCTGAGTTTTGGTGTCCAGAATTGTATTAGAGTTTCATTGTTTAGGCACGACTGTTTAAATCAGAACCATGTAACTAAACTCAGTCTTCAACCCCTCTCCCTTCCCTGGAGGCTGGGCAGCCTCAAAGCCCCAACCTTCTAATCAGAGGATGGTCTGGCTGGTGACCAGTCTTCATCCTCCCTCCAGCGTCCCTCCATAAGTCCCTTTACTAGCATAAACTCAGGAGTGATCCAAGGGACTCATGAATAATAAAGACATTTTATCACTCAGGAAATTCCAAGGGTTTTAGAAGCTTCATGCCAGGAACCTGGAAATTACTTTTCAGAACTTCCAAATGACATGAGCAGGGGGGACCCCACCCTATTCCAGTGATTCAAGCAAGTGACCAAGCCCAAATAATCCGCACATTCCATCTCCCTGGCCAGCCAGCCATTCAGCAACAGACTTATGGGAATTCTTGGTGAGTGAAGGACTCTTGCCCTTCCGGATCACTGAGCAGGTAGAAAGAGAGGTCAGCCTAGCAATGATGGTGCCCACCTTTGCCACTACATGAGCCTGCTTGAGAATGAATCACAACAAAAGAAAACAAAATCAAGAGATGGAGAAAGAATTCAAATATAGATGACAAAGTTTGAGCCCCTGAATCCAATCATGTCTAAATAGATACCCGGGTTTTTTTCTTAAGCCATACAGAGTTAAATTTCTCAGTTAAGTCAATTTGCGATTGCAAGTGTGCTGAGCAATATCTTGTTTCTTCCTCCCCCTTTTCACAAACAATAACATAAATTCCTCTCTTTGCTTCATGTAAAGCAGTTTCCCCTCTCAGAGCTGGGCATCTGCTGATATCTGTGCCTGCTGGGCCTCTCCAGGTGTTTCCACAAAGACAGTTTCCTCCATATGAGATATATTGGTGCTAACCATTAAAATAAACATTTATTTCACTTTGTTACAAAAATATTTATGTAATCACAACTGTACTGTATGTACAGTGTTTTATTCTGCTTTTAAAATTTTTCAATCAACAGATAATTATTTTTAAAGTATTTTAAATGAAAAGTATTTTAAATTATTTTAAAAGTATTTTAAATGAGAATTGCTGAAGAAGGGGCTTGAGGTGGGAGATCGTTGCCGTCCATTCAAGTCACACACATGTCCTGAGCACCTGCCGTGGTAAGCACCTGGGCTACAACTGTGACAGAGACACAGACCCTACACCCAAAGAGATCACAGTTAAATAATAATAAGAGAAAACACTTACCGAGTGCTTACCCTTATCCAGGTTCTGCATCAAGTAGTCTACGTACATTACTTCCAACAACTTTATGAAGGAAAATATCTATTTCTACAGATGTAGAAACCGAAGCTCAAAGAAGTTACTTACTTTACACCAGCCCATACAGCCTGGCAAAGCCAGGATTTACAGCCAAAATTAGAACAGCGAGGCTAACTTGTTCCTCTATCCATTAAAAAAAATTTTTTTATCATGGTAGAAGATACAGAACATAGACTGTGCCATTTTAAACATTTTTAAGTGTACAATTCAGTGGCAAATACATTCATGATACTGTGCAAACATCACTGCTCTCCATCTCCAGGACTTTTTCATCATCTCAAACAGAAACTCCAAATCCACTCTCCCTGTCCTCAGCTCCTGCAACCTGTATTTGACTTTCTGTCACTATGAATTTGTCTACTCCAGGTACTTCATAGGCTCAGAATCACAATATTTGTCCTTTTTTGTCTGGCTTATTTTACTTAGCATAATGTTTTCAATGTTCATCCATGACGCAGCATATATCTGTCCTTCATTACTTTTTTTTTTTTTTTTTTAGATTTCATCTGTTTATTTGACAGCGAGAGCATGAGCCGGGGGAGAGGCAGAAGGAGAAGGAAAAGCAGACTTCCCGCTGAGCAGGGAGCCAGATGTGTGGCTCCATCCCAGGGTCCTGGGATCATGACCTGATCTGAAGGCAAACATTTAACTGACTCAGCCAGCCAGGTGCCCCTGTCCTTCATTCCTTTTTAAGGCTGGATAATATTCCATTGTATGTATAGACCACATTTTGCTTATCCACTCATCTGTTGATGGATGCTTCTCAGTACATTTTAAATAAACAATTACAATGTGCTGTAATAGAAGTATACACAGGTCCTAAGAGGGAGAAGCAGAGGAGTAGGAACCAATCTAGCTCAGGTAGGGCAGTCAGAAACTGGTGCCAGTGCAAAGGCATGAAGGATTGATGGGAGACAGCCAGCAAAAAGATAGGCAGGGAGGAATTCCCATACCGAGGCCCAGAGGTGTGGGAAAGATATAACCTGCAGGACTGAGGCAGGTTTGTGTAAAGAGGGACGAGAGGTGAGGCTAGAGATATCCCAGCAATGACATTACGAGCATTTAAGGCAGATGGGTGCTGTGCAGAGCCTCTTAGCTGTTTTAATTTATTTAAACATTACGGCAACCCTATGAGAAAACCAGCTCTTCTTGAGTATATTGAGGGTCAGATGCTCTTCTCACTGCTTTGTATGGAATAACAGATTTAATCCCCTCAGCAACAGTGAGACTGGCACTGTTACCATTCCCATTTTATAGAAAGGAAAGTAAGGCATGGAGAAGATTAAAAAAAAAAATTGCCAATGTCACGCTAGGAAGCTGGAATTTTAACCCAGGTTTTAGCAAGCTTGTTCATCACCTGACAGCTGAGGACATGAGGACAAGGTAAGGAATTTAGACTTCACCTGTCAGGGCCACTGGGCAGGTTTAGGCAGAAAGCAACTGGTTCTGATATGCATTTTATAATCATTCTAGCTGCTGTCTGGAAAACAGTAAGCAGGAATAGGACTGGAGGCAGAGAGACCATTAGGAAGCCAGATGAGGAAGGACGAGAATAAGGCAGGGCAGTGGAATTACAGACAAATGGGAGATTTCAAGAGATATTCAGGACACAGAGTAGTCAGAGTAGTCAGCCAAGGGTGACTTATGGAGAGGGGTCAGGGATTTCCTGCCAGGTTCCTGAGAGGATGACAGTGGAGTCATGAAAATGGGGAAAACACGCAAGGAACAGGCTTAGGGATGGAGATAATCTGGGACAGACTGAGTATCAGGTGCATCTGGGGAGATGTCTAGCCATCTAAGCTCCATGAAAGAACAGATTTTTGTCTGTTCCATTCACTGATGTGTCCCAGTGCCAAGAACAGTACCTGGCACAAGAAGACAGCAGTACCTAGTTGTTGAGTGAAAGGGTATGGGTCTAGAGGAGGAAAGAACTGTGGTCTAGAGAGGTCAGGAAATCATGAATGGGAGCTGGAGCTACAGAGATGGTCAGCAGCCTATAGAGCAGGGAGAGTTATAAGGACAAACTCTAGAGACACTAACACTTAAAAGATGGGCAAAGAAAAGGCAACTGATCCCTAGAGGGATGGAGGAGTGGCCAGATAGGGGGAGAAACTAGGAAAAGAGGGGGATGTCAACTGCCACCTCAGACTTTGTAGCTTGGCGTTCTTTAAGCTTGGTGGATAATGAGTGCAACCAACATTGGAATGGTGCTCTCCAGTTTATTGGACTTTCTCAAATTCTTCTTTTCCTTTTTAATTACACTCCATCATACCTATTACTAAATTTTTATTGAGGTCAGAAGTACTTTACTATAAGGATGCGATCATCTTAAGCGTATTTCAGGATGAATGTTGGCATCTGTGTAACCTCCGTCTGGATCACAAGAGAGAAATGCTCCAACACTCACTCAAACATCTCCTTCACACAGCCTCTCACCACTCCCCTCCCCACCAGAGACAAGCATTCTGGTTTCTGTAACCTCCCGTCAGTTCATGCACTCCTTTCAGTTCTTAAATTTCATATAAATGAATAACACAATATGCATTATTTTGTGGCTGGCTTCTTTCACTCAATGTATTACCTTTAAGATTTGTCCATATTTTTGAGTTTTAGTATTTTGTTCTTATGTGTTTCTAAAAATGTAATTATCCTTGAGGATAATAATTTCTATCTCTAAGGGATACTATAGAATTTAAATGTGATTGTGCTTGATAGCCACCCTACAAAATGAATGTCTACTGATTACCCAGCTTTGGTTCAACACCAAAACAATTTAATCGCCATAGAGGAATCACTATTTCCTTTTCATACAATTTGGTCACATTTTAGAGGGGAGTAAGGAAACAGTGGTGTGCTGGTAAACCAGTTTTCTGGCGGGGGGAGATTGGGAGGGAGAAATCCCTGATTTGTAGCCTTTGCCAATTTTTATGGTATAATATTCCCACTGTGGCTGATATCAAGCCACCCATGGTTTAACTACTGGCAGGCAACATTCCTGGACATTTCATATTCAGCTCTCCAACACTGCCATGACCAATGAATGATTCACAGATGCTGAAGCTCAGACCAGCTCAGAATTCTCTTCAAGTTCTCATACCTGGAATATGGAGATTTTAGACCAGCCTTTCTGGCTCTGTCTATGCTTTCCACCCCCTGTGTAAGGTATTCTTTAAAAATGAGCTGACATCAACTGATGGGCCTCAAACTGACCCCAAAATTCATAATTTTATAAACTTTAATTTTCATTAGTAATCTACTAAGTGAATCATCTAATACTAAAATGTGATATTCATAAACTAAACTTGGGCTTGTTACTAGGGTTTATTAAAGACTCTAAATTCATGGTGCCTGGGTTGCTCAGTTGGTTAAGTATGTGTCTTCAGCTCAGATTATGATCCCAAGGTCTTGGGATCGAGCACACATCAGGGTCCCTGCCCAGTGGGGAGCCTGCTTCACCCTCTCCCTCTGCCTGCTGCTCTCCCTGCTTGTGCTCTCTCTCTCTCTGTGTCAAATAAATGAATAAAACCATTTTTTTTAAAGTCTCTAAATTCAGTATTCCACTAAGAAGTCTAGCTGCCAGGCCAATCTTTGCAACCTTGACTACCTCCTGCTGCTCATTCTCTCACCCAGATGGCTGGAATGCTCTTAATTTGGGTAACAGACTTCTGTTACCAGAGTATCCAATCTTTATAGTGTTGTCTTGAATTTGTTGTGATTTCCAGTGGCCAATATTCTTCCTCTTTAAAATTACTGTTATTTCCTTCTCCTTTTTTGTTTGTCAAGGTTAAGTGTTACAGAACATGTAGTAACACGTATTTGCCCCAGCAGCATTTTTGTCCTAACATTTTCTAACAACTAGACTGTAAGACATGTGTACATCATGATTCGATCATGACTCATCCGTACTCTCATTGCCAAAGCCGTTGTAAGTGTCATCTCTCTAAATGTGTTTGCACTGATGCTTCTCTGGTGTGGCTGGCTGCCTGCGAAGTGGCACTGTTTGAACAATTTGCAACACGTTCTCATATAAATGCAATTAAATCACTGAATTATTGTCAATGCTACAAGGCATTGTTTATAATACAAAATTATATGAACATACATGTTCTAACATATGGAAATAATAAATGCAAATCCAATTATACGTACACCTGTGTTGCTATATGTGGCAACAGGTGAGAACAAAAGAAATGGAGAAGTTTATCGAGGCTTTGCATACCAGGAGGTAATATGCTAGAGCTGAAGGCACAGATTTTGGAATCAAAATGATTCAAATACACCCTAGCTGTGTGACATTGTGCAAGGTACTTCTATCTCAGTTTTCTTGTGCCTAAATGAAGCAAATGGCAACTACTACGGAAGATATTTTAAATATATAAAAACAGACACATCGACCAATGGAATAAGATCAAGAGTCCCAAAATAAAAAAACTCATGCCTATACAGTCAACTAATATTTGACAAGAAAGCCCAGAATACTCAATAGGGAAAGGGTAGTCTTTTTAATAAATGGAGTTGAGAAAAACTGGATATTCACTTATAAAACAATGAGACTGGACCCCTGTCTTTGCACCACTCACAAAAAATCAACTTGAAATGGACTTAAATGTTAAGACCTGAAACTATAAAACTCCCAGAGAAAAACATGTGGAGACTGCTCCTTGGACTAGTCTTGGCAACAGTTTTCAGATATGATATCAAAAGCACAAGCAACACAAACATAAAGTGAAGCTATATCAAACTTAAGAAGTTTCTGCAGCAAAAGAAATTATCAACAAAATGAGAAAGCAACCTATGGGATAGGAGAAAATATTTGCAAGCCATACGTCAGATAAGGGGTTAATATCTAAAATATATAAGGAACTCAAACCATTCACTAGCAAAAAAGACTAAAAATCCAATTTAAAAATGGGCAGAGAACCTGGACAGACATGTTTTTAAAGAAGACGTACAAATGCCCAACAGGTACATGAAAAGATGCTCAACATCAGGGAAATGCAAATCAAAACCACAATGAGATCTCATCTTACATCTATCAAATTGGTCTATTATCAAAAACACAAGAGATAACCAGTGTCATCAAAGATGTGGAGAGGGAGGGGTCCCTAGGTGACTCAATTAAGCGTCCAACTCTTGATTTCAGTTCAGGTCATGATCTCAGGGTCATGAAATTGATCCCTACGTTGGGCTCTGCACCCAGGGCAGAGTCCACTTGAGATTCTCTCTCTTCCTCTCCCTTCGCCCCTCCCCCTCCTCGCACTCTTTCTAAAGAAATAAATAAAATCTTTATTTTAAAAAAATGTGGAGAAAAGGGAACCCTTGTGCACTGTTGATGGGAATATAAATTTGTACAGCCACAATAGAAAACAGAATGGAGATTCCTTAAAAAATTAAAAATAGAACCATCATACAATCCAACAAGCTTACTTTTGATGAAGGAAATAGAATCACTGTCTTAAAGAGATATCCTCATCCTAATGTTCATTGCAGCATTATTCACAACAGCCAAGATATAGAAATAACCTAAGTGTCTGTCAATAGATGAATAGAGAAAGAAAACGTGATACATATATAATGTATATGATTTATTATATATATATGTGTGTGTGTATGTGTGTGTGTGTACATATATATATATATATATATATATATATATATATATAATTCAGCTGTAAAAAGGAAGAAATCCTGCATTTGCAACATGGATGGACCTTGAGGGTATCATGCTAAATGAAAAAAATCAGACAGAGAAAGAAATACTGCATGATCTCACTTATGTGTGGAATTTAATAAAAGTGGAACTCAGAAACAGAGAGTAGAATGATGGCTGTCAAGGGTTTAGGCTGAGGGAAATGGGGGAAATATTGCTCAAAGGGTAAAAAAATTTTAATTAAATGAGATAATGCTATGCCTGGAACAAAGTAAATAGTATGTATTATTATTTCTTTCTATGTCGTCTCCTCTCAAGTAAAATCATGGACTTCCCTTTCACCAGATACACAAATACCGTTTGGCAGATTGACTCTACAAGCTGTCATGCAACCAAGATAGACCTTTTGGCTCTACAAGCTGTCATGCAACCAAGATAGACCTTTTCTAGAAAACCTGAGGAGAATTTATTCTACTTTAATAACTGTACACTCTTATGGAGTTAGTTATTTCCTCATCCCAAATCCAAAACTTAAAGTTCCTCCCTACTCTTTTTTAGTGGGCAGATGCACTATACACTAGAAATAGTTGATATATGGTTAACTCTCCAAATAAGCATGTTTAAAAGAAAAAAATGGGTAGTATTGGATCTGAGAAATTATATTGAATAGGAAAGGAGTAACTTTGCTGAGCTCCATAGAGGCTCTGTAATTGAGGTATTAAGAACGGGGGTCATGCGGGGTAGAGTGGTGGTTACTAGGAGTTGGGGGATGGGGGAAAAGGGGAAGATATTGTTCAAAGGGTACAAACTCTTTGTGTGCATACTATATCATACACTTGAATGTTACTAAGAGAGTAGATCTCCAATGTTTTCACCACAAAAAAGAAAGAGTAACTATGTGACTGGAAGGATGAAGGTGGTAGTTAATACTATGGTGATGATCATTTTACAATTTATAGATGTATCAAATTTACATGTTGTATACTTTAAACTTACACAATGTGATATGTCCATTATATCTCAATAAAGCTGGGGGAAACTTAAAAAAAAAAAAGAGTGAAGGTTACAGAGCAAAGTGACATGGGTTAGAGTCTAGCTAGATCTGTAAAGTTGACCCTTCACCATGTAAAACCCATTGAAATGCCCCAGATATAATAAGAACCTAGTTAGTGAATGTTAGTTATTACTAGGTCTGTTCTCAGTGCTAGGACACAGTGAGGAATAAGATAAACAAGATTCTTACATTAAAGAGCATAACTTGGGGCAGCTGGGTGGCTTGGTTGGTCAAACATTTGCCTTTGGCTCAGGTCATGATCCTGGGGTCCTGGGATGGAGCCTGGAGTCAAGCTCCTTGCTCAGTGGGGAGCCTACTTCTCCCTCTGCCTCTGCCCCTGCTCATGCTTTCTCTCTCTCTCTCTCTCAAATAAATAAAAAAATTTTTAAGTTCAAAAATAAATAAATAAAAGCGTAACTTCTAGGTAAGGGGTGTACCAGATTTCTTGCTTCCTCTCCAGATCCACTCCCCACACTTCTCCACCCTGGTCTGCGTCTCCAGAGGTGAGTATATGATTACATCAGTAGATTCCCTTTCTGGTTGCTGGTTCTCTCCCTGGCAGGTGTTATCTATATCCCTCTGGCAAAGGCCACAACTTCTGTCAGGAGCCCACTCCAGGTTCAGACAATGGATTTCTCTCTCTCCTTTTCAAGCTTGTTACTGGTCATGATCTCACAGTTGTGGGATCGAGCCCTGCATTGGGCTCCAAGCTCAGTGTGGAGTCTGCTTCATACTCTCTCTCCCTCTTACTCTCTGTACTTCCCCCTGCTTGCACTCTCTCTCTCTCTCTCTCAAATAAATAAAATATTTTTAAAAAATACTGAATTGCATATTTAGGAATTTCTAAAAGAGTAGTCTTAAAAGTCATTGCGAGAAAGAAAATGATTTTTGTAACAATGGAAGGTGACAGATGTTAACTAGACTTGTTTGTGGCAATCATTTCACAATATTTACAAATATCAAATCATTGTTGTACACCTGAAACTAATAAAATGGTATATGTCAATTATATCCCAACAACAAAAAAGATAGTAAAGGATAAATAAGAAACATTATTATCAGTTTCTTAAAGATCCTTTAGAGGTAGACCAGGCCGAGACGCACATTTTCAGTTTTGGAGTCATTACCATGTAGGCAGTATTCAAAACCATGAGACGGACTTACCACACTCCCCCCACCAAGAAGACAGAGTGAATGAAGTGCTCACTCTGTGAGGCACTCTTATGAGTGCCTTACAAATATTACCTCATGCCCTCCTTACAATATCATTATTTATTACCTTAACCCCCATTTTCCAGTAACTTACCTCAGGTCCCCCGGGCAATGAGTGCTGGAGCTGTGCTTGGAACCAGAGCAATCTGACTCTAACGCCTGCATTTTCTTTCCCGTAACACTCCCGGAGCTGAAGCTCCCTGGCCCTTCACTTGCACGGGCCTCTTCCGAGCCTGGGAGAGCTGTGGCTGTGTGGTTGCTTCACCATAAGTTTTTGAAATTTTGCAAAGGCAAAATCATTTCACCACAAGCAATTTAAGACCACTTTTTCTTTCCACTGCAACTACTCCTCATGGCAGGTGGTGATGGAATGGCCACAGGCATTTTTCAGACCCTGGAAAAGGCAAGGTGAGTTGGGGATAACTTTAGTTTTGGTTTAGTTGGATACATTTATCCAACTAATTGGCTCCCAATCACTTTCACATATAGGTATCATTACTCGTTGCGGTGTAGGAACAGCTTCCAGGAGTATTCTTACTGCCCGCTCTAGCAGCATACCAGCATTATGACAATAGTGCAGAGACAGCAGTATCCACATTCAATACGAATGCATCCCGTGGTGCTCAGCACATGTATGTGGGCAGTGGAGGAGAAACAACAATGGATCCTGCAGTTAGTCTGTGGACAATTCTTCCTGTTATCAGATGTGTGTGATTATAAGGGGGTGGATAATCACTGTGTGATTATAAGGGGGTGGATAATCACTGGCAGCTAATCAAATTAGAAGTTCTCTCTTCTCAGAAGTATACTCAATATGTATTTCCTTTTTCTTTTTTGATGGATGTTATATAAAATAGAATTTATTTTATTTATTTTGAAAGATTTTATTTATTTATTTAAGCAAGAGCACAAACAGGGGGAGAGGCAGAGGGAGAAGCAGATGCCCCACTGAGCAGGGAGCCCGGCTTGGGGATCAATCCCGGGACCTGATACCATGACCAGAGCTAAAGGCAGATGCTTAACCAACTCAGAAGTTCTCCGAGTCTTGTAGTTCAAGGGCTTTTTTATAACCCAATCTCCAGTCCCCCTCATTTTGCTGGAAGTCAGAAGGTGGGGATGAATGTTCCCAACTTCTACTCCTCCATTTGGTCTTTTTGGTGACCAGCCCCCACTCTGGATCTATTGAGGGGCCTCATTCTGAGTCATCTCATTAGCATAAACCAAGTATGGTTGAAAGGGGCTCAGAGAGAAAAACAAGAGACATTCCTCTCACTCAGGAAATTCCAACAGTTTTAGAAGCTCTGTACTGGGAACTAGTGACAAAGACCAAACATATATTATAACACTGTTTGTATGAAGTTGCATACACATCCAAATCAGGACTCTAATTTCTCACTTATTTTACCAAAACCTTTAGAAACATCTTCCCAAATTTCAGCTGAAAATTATGTATTAGAGTTTTTTGGTTTTGTTTTTTAAGGTTTTATTTATTTATTTGACAGACAGAGATCACAAGTAGGCAGAAAGGCAGGCAGAGAGAGAGGAGGAAGCAGGTTCCCTGCTGAGCAGAGAGCCCGATGTGGGGCTCGATCCCAGGACCTTGGGATCATGACCCAAGCTGAAGGCAGAGGCTTTAACCCACTGAGCCACCCAGGAGCCCCTATATTAGAGTTTTATCAACATTTGAATAAACTTTTTCTACTTGGTTTGTGTTCAGGCTTCTCTTCCAAGTTTTGAAAATAAATTTTAGAATCCTGAAAATTTTTTTATCTATATTGCAAGATTTGGACAACGTTATGATAGGTAGACTTTCCCATTACATTTTGACTCTTTACAGAAAAATCTACATTGGGGGCACCTGGGTGGCTCAGACTCTTAAGCATCAGACTCCTGATTTCAACTCAAGTCATGATCTCAGGGTTGTGAGACTGAGCCCCACCTGGGGCTCCTCGCTCAGCGCAGGGTCTGCTTGGGGATTCTCTCTCTCAAACCTTTAAGAAAAAGAAAAATCCACATTGGTATATGTGTTTAAACTACTCCAACCACAAACAACACAAAAATGAAACAACTATTATAATTAAAACCATTTTATTAATATCATCATAGATGACAGAACACCTACAAAGTAAAACAGGATGTTATGAAGGAGTAAAAAGAAAATCTTAGAAGTTAAAAATATAATTGCCAAAAATTCAATGAAGGGTTATAAGATGGTAAAAGAACTCTTCCATAAAATAAGGGGAAACCTGTGTAACATGTGAGACAAAAATAGGATGTCTATCATCTGACTAACAGGAGATCCAGAAAAAGAACAGAAATGGCAAGAATAAAATTGACAGAGGACTAATAAACTTGAAGTACTTGGAGCTGAAGGATGGGAGTCCTCAGGTTGGAAAGTTCACAGAAGCCTAACATGATGAGGGTCAAGGTCTGTAAGCAGACAGGTTGTTGTGAAGTAGGAGGACCACAGGGATAAAGAGAGGAAAAGCAGGTCACCTGCAAAGGATGCCACCTGAATGACAAAATTTGTCATGACAAACACTAGACTCTGGAAGACTGTTGACAGTCCCTCCAAATTTGGAGGGAATCTGACTTTACAACTGTACAATTTGAATAGAAATGAGAAAATCACTGAGAATAATGTCACATCCATGTATCCATCGCTCAGATACAGTTACATTTTTTCATTTTTCCTTCAGAAAATAAGTAAGAAATAGGGCACCCTATACCCCAAGGCCACTATCCTCACAAATCAGGTGTGTATCTTCCAGCGTATGTTTTCACTCTTTTACTACTGGTATGTGCAGCTATAAACATTAAATAGTGTGACTCATGTGTTTGAAAGTTACCTGAATTGAATTTTTTTTTTTTACTTTATTTAAGCTTTATTTAAACATATGATGTAACCCCACCACCCTCACCCAACCCCTCTTCCCCCCACCCCCCTCAGTTTGTTTTATGACATTAAGAGTCTCTTTTGGTTTTTCTCCCTCCCGATCCCATCTTCTTTCATTTTTACTTTTCCTACCACCTTAACTCCCACCCCCGTTGCATCTCCACTTCCTCATATCAGGGAGATCACGTGGTAGTTGTCTTTCTCCAGTTGACTTATTTCGCTAAGCATAATACACTCTAGTTCCATCCATGTCGTCGCAAATGGTAAGATTTCATTTCTTTTGATGGCTGCATAGTATTCCATTGTAGATATATACCACTTCTTCTTTATCCATTCATCTGTTGATGGACATTTATGTTCTTTCCATAACTTGGCTATTGTGGACATTGCTGCTATAAACATTAGGGTACACGTGCCCCTTTGGATCACTACGTTTGTATCTTTAGGATAGATACCCAGTAGTGCAATTGCTGGGTCATAAGGTAGCTCTATTTTCAATTTTTTGAGGAACCTCCATGCTGTTTTCCAGAGTGGTTGCACCAGCTTGCATTCCCACCAACAGTGTAGGAGGATTCCCCTTTCTCCACATCCTCGCCAGCATCTGTCATTTCCTGACTTGTTCATTTTAGCCATTCTGACTGGTGTGAGGTGGTATCTCATTGTGGTTTTGATTTGTATTTCCCTGATGCCCAGTGATATGGAGCACTTTTTCATGTGTCTGTTGGCCATCTGGATGTCTTCTTTGCAGAAATGTCTGTTCATGTCCTCTGCCCATTTCTTGATTGGATTATTTGTTCTTTGGGTGTTGAGTTTGCTAAGCTCTTTGTAGATTTTAGATACTAGCCCTTTATCTGATATGTCATTTGCAAATATCTTTTCCCACTCTGTCAGTTGTCTTTTGGTTTTGTTGACTGTTTCCTTTGCTGTGCAAAAGCTTTTGATCTTGATGAAGTCCCAATAGTTCATTTTTTCCCTTGCTTCCCTTGCCTTTGGCGTTGTTCCTAGGAAGAAGTTGCTGCGGCTGAGGTCGAAGAGGTTGCTGCCTGTGTTCTCCTCAAGGATTTTGATGGATTCCTTTCTCACGTTGAGATCCTTCATCCATTTTGAGTCTATTTTCATGTGTGGTGTAAGGAAATGGTCCAATTTCATTTTTCTGCATGTGGCTGTCCAATTTTCCCAACACCATTTGTTGAAGAGGCTATCCTTTTTCCATTGGATGTTCTTTCCTGCTTTGTCGAAGATTAGTTGACCATAGAGTTGAGGGTCTATTTCTGGGCTCTCTATTCTGTTCCATTGATCTATGTGTCTGTTTTTGTGCCAGTACCATACTGTCTT
>ML110714.1:0-85580 GCA_003697995.1 Taxidea taxus jeffersonii
GTTTGGAACTTCTCTTCCGTTTTCGCCATAATCCTGAAATGCCCCCGCTCTCCCGTGTGTGTTAAGTTCCTGTCTTGTACATTGAGGTATCACCTGAATTACTTCCCAATCAAACCTCTCAAGAGGATATCTGGCAATTTCTTGGGTCTAAACACATGACTACAACTTCCTCTCTCCCTCGGGTAGGTACACGACAAATGACATTCTATCATTTCTGGTACTTTTTGTATCGAAGTCCTTCACCGTAAGATTCCCAACAGCAGAGGCTTTTAAAGTTTAATTCATTGTGCATCACCTTTAATTCAGGGCTGCTGATTCTTCCTACAAACGACACAAAACATACCAAAATTCTGTTTCCTAAAGGATCTTTATGTGTATGTCTTCTCAGTAATACATTTTTTTTAATAGCAATTAAATAGGAAGCCAAAGAATTCCTCTGAGACCAGGAACATCCTCTTTGTCGGTTTAGAATAAAACACCTAAGCTCTTTTTCCCCCCATGAGCTCATATTTTTTCTGCCAACATTGTATGCCTCCAATTTGCAGCCTGGCCTATGAAAATACCACATTCACATTTCTAAACACACCCAAAGATTAGAATAGAATAGATTTGTGGGTGAGAAAACACTGCTGTCTGGATTAAGCTCTGTGGGCATGACTCTGTGGAAGCCTGAACAGCTGATAAGGCTGGAAATTTAATTTCTGCCTAAATGGAACCTTAGTGGGAGAACATATCTCTGAAAACTTCAGAGGCAAAAATCTGATGATTTTACCCAGATGGCCTTTTTTTTTTTTTTGTATTCTAACCAATGTAGAGTAAAATGTCTTTAAATGGGTTATTCTTACTGTCCGTGCTCTGATCAGGTAGTATGACACATCTCTAGCACTGGTCTGCATTGCTGAACAAGATTCCCAATTTTCTTGGAAATATTCTTTTTGAAGAAAGATATTCTTTTTGTGATTTGGCAACAGGATGTTATAAAAAAGGAGGTTGTAGGGGAGCCTGGGTGGCTCAGTTGTTGGGAGTCTGCCTTCAGCTTAGGTCATGGTCACGGGTCCTGGGATCGGGCCCCAGACTGGGCTCCCTGCTCAGTGGGAAGCCTGCTTCTCCCTCTCCCACTCCCCCTGGTTGTGTTCCCTCTCTCGCTGTGTCTCTCTCTGTCCAATATATAAATAAATAAATAAATCTTTAAAAAAGAAAAGGAGGTTGTACACAGAGGTAGAGGAGTCAGTTAAACTTAGCTCTTCTGAGTCTCATCTATCGCATCATCACCATGACT
Organism: Taxidea taxus jeffersonii; assembly: GCA_003697995.1. Classification (NCBI taxonomy): domain Eukaryota; kingdom Metazoa; phylum Chordata; class Mammalia; order Carnivora; family Mustelidae; genus Taxidea; species Taxidea taxus. The sequence continues at coordinate 1,280 of ML110714.1, forward strand.
AGCTCTTTCCCCTAATCCTGGGTGGCTTTTTTCTTCCTCTTTTTTAAAGATTCTTTTCTTGCTGACATGGGAGCAGTTCATGTAACAAGAACAATTTTATTTCTAACATGCCATGATTCATGCACCAAAAGGCCCTCCACAGAGCCGGGTCTCATATCCCGGCAAATGAAGCTAAAAGAATAGGTCAGTGGATAGGGCTGAAAGATTGAGAAAGTCTGCAGAGCTTAGCCGGTTACTGACATGTGCAGTGTGAAATTAATGAAGATACCATTGATGGCCAAGATCTCTATTACTTTGAAACACTATAATGGAGGTAAGTACACAAGAGTGTATTTTAAAACACTCTTATTGGAATCTGTATCTTGCCTTTTTGGCAAATAAATTCAGATTTATGCCCTTTATTAATGAGAAACCTAATTCCACTTAAGATTGTGCAAAGCATACTACAGCGATAAGGTGTATACCGAAGTTTTACTCCTAGACGTTGAATTCCACCCCTGAAATGGAAGAATACTTAACATGCAATTGTTCTAAAATTTCTTGGCAAATGCCTTCTCTAAGCATTGGCCCAGTTTCTTCCTCACTGCATTTAAGTAAGTTCCCAACTTTATTAAGACTCTTCAGGCTCTTTGTTGCCAAGAAGAAAACCCACTGAAAAAGTAAACAATGGGAGTTGGGTTTTCAAATAAATTTGGGTTTGCTTAGGCTGTTTAAAATTTGGTTTGGAAGAAATCAAACATTATTCAAGCTTTCAGAGCTGAATTGTGTCAGAGTACCCCCATTTTTATGAGCTTTTCAACTGAATTATTGCCTTTGAACTGGAAAAATTTATTTTCATAATCATTGCATTAAGCATTCCTTTTATTTTAACTAGGCTTTAATAAGTAAAAAAGTGAAACTCAGCTTGATTGCTTCAGGTTTTTTTTTTCTCTATCAAAACTATTTGGCGACACTAAATGTAGGATAAATCATAATCCCCCAGGAAGTAATTTTTATTGCCAATCTGGCTTCCTGTGCCAGAAGACTATACATCATCTACCAATGAACTATGAAATACTTCCTAAAGAAAACAAACAAAGCTCTCCTTTGTGATTATTTTGGTGTGCCTGATTATAAGTGGATACAGAATACCAAGCACTTAAAATTTCAATCCATAGAGATAATTAGTGTTATATAAAAATTAAAGATGAGAGGAAAAGCTGAGTTGCAGGATTTCCTGTTCAAAGCTAACACCAAGCCTATGGTTAAGACTTGGCAAATGCTAAATATAGTCTAAGAATCACCTAGGTTGAGGATATTTTGAAAGGTCCTCCAGTGTTATGGCCTTTAAAAATGACTTACTTTCACTCTCTGCCTTGCACATCAGTTACACAGACCTCTTCTCATTTTTGAAGATTAAATAAACTGAAAAGAAAACATAGTCTCCTAATTTGACCATCATTTCCATCTTTAATCTCAGACAACTCCCCGTTACTAATACATTGAACCAGAGCTCTCAGGTACCATTTTGTTGTCTGCTTCTCATCCTGGGGAAAAGCTAGCCACCATTATCAATTAGCTAGCACTGTGTATTTTTAAAGCTTATTTTGAAACCACTTCTTAATCATCTCACTTCCAAACTAAATAATCCCAATTCCTTTAACCTACCCTCAGAGGTCCTGTTTTACACTCTTTAATCATCTCTGTGGCTGTTCTCTGGAATCCCTGCAAGTTCCCCATGTCCCTAAAAGGCTTTGAAACCCAAAACTCAGTAATAATTTGCCTCTCTTTCATCTGTTGTCATGCGGTGACAGCTGTGGGTTTGGCTTCTCCTATGACCTAGATTGTAGACAACTTAAGGGTAAACATTATCTTTCTTTGCTTAAGAAGCATTTTTGCTGATAGCAATTTCCTATAGAATTAGGTACACCATGGATGCTTACCCATTTTTTTTTTTTTTTGGTCTTGTTTTGTTTATCATTGTAGTCTCATTGTCCTTGAGAAGAGCAATCTCATGACTCTTGTGTTATATAAACTTATGTAGGTAGTCTGATCCCTTTTCCTATTTTGCTCTGCACATAAAAGTCAAATTTTGCACTGTGTTGAAAAGGCCCTTGACACAAGTTCTATGTAATGTTAACAGTTGTTACATATGGCTTTAAGTTTTATAATTGTCTTTAAATGTATGGTGACTAACATAACATAATAAAAAAAAACAGAAGTCAAATCTCAACAAAGTATACTGTATTTGGCAATAAAATGCTAATGATTAAAAAAAAAGAATTGGCGGTTCTGAAAAAAAGTAAATGTATTGAAAAGGAAACAGGTATTTGTTATTAAATATTTGCCAACTTCTTTTCAAACTGGAAATTGAACAATCTTGTCAATCTAAGCTACAGTAAAGACATTTGACTGGGGGGGGCAAACATTGATTTCTTTTTTGACTTAAGTATTCTTGTACTAAAACTGGCTCATTGGAACACATGGCAAAAACTAGTACACACATCAGAAGTAACATTCATTAATTCTTGGCAAAACGCTAAAGATGAAATAGCCTATGGAGCATGAAATCTAGACTCTCGTTGTAATAATAATAAATCACAGAAGATAAAATGATGAGCAGGGCATCATGGAGTTTCTTGGAGAATTTAGAAAGAACTGGAGGAATGGACAGAAATAGTGGCTTATGTTAAAGACAGGTAGAGAATAATACTGATACTTATACAACCTAAATTGTATATTAAAAGTATTCTCCAAGTGTATATTCATAAAAGGCAGAGCTTGGTTGATGTCCAGGACATTCATAGATTCTGAGTTGGGCATCAAAGCCATGACATTATTAAATTCATTCATTGAACATTTATGTATTGATGCCTAGGATATGGCAAGGGCTAGTCTAGATTTAGCAATAAACAAACAGGCAAAACTTCCTGCCCTCGATAAAGTTAAATTCTATTTATGGAATAGCTTAATAAATGAAAAAAAATGTAATGCATTAGTAGGTTATATATACTGAAAAGAGGAAAAAAAAATATAAAGTAGGTAGGAGGAGTTGGGAATGCCAGGGAGGGGTAGGTTGCTTTCACCAGGAAAGGTCTCTGATACAATGCCATATTGGCAGAAACCTGGAAGAAGTGAGGGAGTGAACTCTTCTGAGTCTTGGGAAAAGACGGTTTTGGCACAAGAAACATCAAGTACAAAAACTACAAGGGTCGGGTGCACTTGGCCTGTTCAAGAAACATCAAGGAAGTCAGTGTGGTGGCAGAGGAGTCAATGAGCAATACAGACAGAGATGGGAGAAGATGGAGAGCAGAGTGATGGTAGAGAGACCAGACCAGATCACGCATGATCTTTGAAGCCCATGGTCATGACTTGGGTTTATACTCTCAGTGAGGTGAGAAGCCATTTGAAGACTTTGAGTCGAAGATTGATACCATCTTTTAAAATAACTGTTTGGTCAACTGTATGGACAATAGAGTGTAGAGCAGGGAAAGTGTAGAAGCACTGAGACCGCTTAAAAACCTATTGCAACAGTTTGGATAAGGAGGGGATGGTGGTGATAAGAGCAGAGAAAAGTAGTCAGATTCTGGTTATGCTTTGAAGAAGGAGTGAACAGGATTTTCCAACAGATGAGAAAAAGGTTTGTGAGAGAAAGAGCAGAATCAAGACTGACTCTAGTTTTGTGCTTGACCAATGTTGTGTCAGCCCCAGCATATGAAGGTCATGCTCTCAGCTGGGAGTGCCTGAAGCCCTCACCCAACCTGAATTACTGATGGAGAGCCCCACAGACAATAATCCTACCAGGTCCACACCCTTATAGCTCTTATTACAATCACAGGCTGAAACTCACCAAGAAACCATCAAGGAACTTTGAGGAATAAGATTTATTACTTACAAGTCCTGTGGAGAACCCTGCCTGCCTGAGGGCCACCCAGTGATGTCACAGGGGGAGAGAGAGAGAGGGAGAGAATGGACCTGATACTCTGCCTTTAGTAGGGTGCAAGGGTGAGAAGTTTGCAGTTTCTGGAGTCACTCACTACTGGCTAATTTGAAACACGGGAGGGGGAATTAGGGCATGGGAGAGTGAACACAGGGTTACTCAAGCAGTCAATCAGGTAGGTCACCCAGGGTTTTCTGGAAGAGGCACTCCTTGGGTGGTGGAAGCCTATTTGGTTGTCTGATAACTCTGTCACACAGCTGGTGGTATATTTATTCAAGAGAATGTCTTTTGCAAAGGATGCCTCAGCGCTGAAAAGTTTAATGTCAAGCACTTATACTACCAAATAAAAATACAGCCAAATAAAAGGATGAAGATTCAATTAACTGTCATAGGGAAAACTGGGTGAAGACAGTCCTTCCTTTGTGGGAAATCAGCTGTTCTTCTCTGTATTCATTTGTCCTGCTCCATGGATTTATGTATCTACCCTTCTGCCAGGACCACACTGTTTTGAAAACTGTAACTGTAAAATAAGTCTTAATATCGACTATTCTGATTTCTCCAACCTAATTCTCTTTTTTCAAAATTGTTTTCACTACTCCTTTGGCCTTCCATATTCATTTTAGAATTAGCTTATCCATATTTTCCAAAAAATCCTGCTGGGATTACTATAGCAATTACATTAAACCTCACATCTATTTGGGAGAGTATCACCACCTGGATTATGTTGAATATCCCAATCCCTGACCAAAATCCATCTCTCTGTTTATTTAGGTCTTTGATTATTTTCATCATCATTGAGTACTATGCACTATACACATTTTGTTATATTTATACCTCAGCATTCAACTTTTTGGGTCCGTCTCCTAAGTGGTCATTATTTTTAATACAAGTTTATATTTGTTCATTATTCTATAGAAATATGATTGCCCTCTTCAAATAGTGACAGAAACATTCCCTTTCTTTCTTATCTGTATGCATTTAATTTTCTTTTCTTGCTTTATAATACAGGCTAGTATTCTAGTAATATGATGACCATGAATGGTGAGAATGGACATTCCTAACTTATTTCCTCTCTGAGAAAGATAGCATTCAGTCTTCCACCACTGTTAACAGTCAGTTTTCTTGCACATGCTTTTCATCAGGTTGAGGATTGTTCATTCCACTCCTAATTTACTGAGAGATTACACCATGAATGGTTGTTAAGTTCTGTCAAATGCTTGCTCTGTGTCAATTCATATTGTTATGTGTTTTTGCTTCTTTTGGATCTTAATTTGCAGGTTACTTTGAATCCTCTTTGGAATGAATATTGATTCATTTTTGCGTTCCTGGAATAAATTCTGCTTGATATTAGCATATTATTTATTTTATACATTGCTAGATGCAATTTGCTAATAGTTTGTTGATAATTTTGTGGTGTATGCTCAGAAGGGATATTTTTCTGTGGTTTTCTTATATTTTTTCTGTCTGGTTTTGATATCAGAATAATGCTGACTTTATAACATGAATTGGGAGCTGACATCTTCTGGAAGAGATTATATGGAATTAGTGTTATTCTTTCTTTAAATATTTGGCATGATTATATTTGAAAAGGTTATCCTGGCAGAATGCATTGAGAAGATGTGCAAGCAAAACAGATTCAGGAAGGAGTCCATTGAGGTTATTTTCCTGAGAGATAAAGCTGTCCTGGACAAGTGACAAATAATAAGGATGGACATAGATGACTGCATATATATATAATAACTAGAACACATGCTGACCCATTGTAGAGAGTCGATCTCTTTAAGTTTCTTCTCCATTTTCCCTTACCTGAATTTTCCTGGAAAAAGTATAAATAAATCCAATGAATGTCTAGAATAAAGGTCAGCAAACTATGGCCTCTAGGCTGCTGGCATGTTTTGTAAATGAAATTTAGTGGGTCACAGACATGCCCATTTTACACCTATGTTCTATGGCTGTTTTTGCACTACAACAGCAGAATTAAGTGGCTGAAACAGACCATATGGCTAGTGTACCTGAAATATTTATTACTCAGATATTTATGAAAAGGAGTACCAACCCTGCTGTAGACAAGTCTAAAGATGTGAATTAAGTTGGTAACTTATATGCAGAGGTTTTTAGTAGAAAATTTCCCTCAGAATAAAAGCCAACATCTTTACAGTTTTTCTCAGTGACCTACACCAACATGCTTTCCCCCTTGCCCCCTTGCCTTCCTACCTCTCTGACCTAAATACTTCCTACTGTTGCATCATGTACTCTGTGCCAGCTTCCTTTCTCTTCTCCAAACATTCAGACACTTTTCCTTCTTGGGACCTTTCTCTGGACAGCTCCTCTGTTGGAATTTTCTTCCCCCCAAAGTTCCCCTGACTTGCCCCTCATTTGCTTCCATTCTTTGCTCCAGTACCCTTCCTCATTTCTTCATGAGGTCCACTCTAACCAACCTATTGTCATTAGACTTTGGGAACTCTAAACTAATCTCTAAAACTTTGATAATCCCCAAATCTCTAGAACATTCATAAACCCTTTAACAAGTTATAATAAAAATGCTATTTACATGGATGCCTAAATTTTAGCATCTCCCAGTATAAATACAGCCATTTCAAGTGGTTTAAAATCCCCCTTTGCTGCAATAAACCTAAATTCTTCCAATAGGGATGGAAAGGCTCAAATACGAGTTGAAGTTGGTGAGCAAATAGATAGTGGCCTTGAATGTTTCTTAGTTGTCTCTTTTTAAAATTCTTCTACTGGGGCCTTGAAAATATGAATTGAACTAGTACTTAAGGAAAACTTGGAACAAAAAGGCCAAAGGGGTCAGGGATTTTTTTTTTTTTTTTTTTTTTTTTGGTGCCAAGGGACTATTCTTTAATGGGATGCCCGACACATAACTGACTCATCCTGGCAATTAGCTTTCCTTCACAGAAGTCACCACATTCGGAAAAGCGTCATCCCCACCACACCATCTCCATCATCTACCCTGGGAAGGGTAGAGATGACCGTGATGTTTCTATCTGAGATTGCCAGCTGAGGAATGAAAAGAAAGGAGAATGGAAGATTTGAGAGAAATAAATCATAATTTCATTATCTCAGTTTGGACTTAAAGTTCGGGAGGGCAAACCATCCATTCCCACTTCTATTTACCATATGCCAAAGCTTTTTGTTATCGGTTTGATTTTGTCAAGAGATTGCTAACTGCTTTCCCTGATGCCTGTCCCCTGATGTCTGTCCCAACTATAATCTCTCTCTTCCATTTTCCATTAAATTTAAATTATAGTAGATAACATACATGAAGGGTTGAGCACAGTGCCTGGGCTAAATAAATGTTTGTTATTATTTTTATTATTCTGTTTAGCAAACATATCAGACAGCATTTCCTATAACAGGACTAGTGACTCTTTGGCAATATGCATATGTGTACATACATTGTAGCCATATGTGTACATTTACATATATACACACACATACACATAGAGAGAGAGGCAGAAGCTCTTAACAGTAACGCGTTGACTGGCTTCAGGGAGTTTGAGTCCTCTGAATATATGCATCCATGCACACATGTATCTTCATTTTTATTCACGAGTGGCCCCAAAACTTACTCCAACCCCAGTTATAGTTTCACACCCTACCTAGAACTTCTAGCTCCAACCTTGGCCCCAGCGTCCACCCTACATCTCAGCCCCTACCCTGAATCTCATACCACAAGTGGCTTCCTGCTCTAAGTCAACAGAATTTCATCCAGAGTTACAGGGTCTGCATGACCAGCCTTGCCTGTACACCCAGCCTGAGCTACCCAAGACACAAATTCTTCCACTAGGGATGCTAGCTCCCTCCTTCCTCTATGCACACTCTCTCTCTCTGCATCCATTACTTCACCCTTCCTCCAACCCTTCCTCCACCCCGCGAGTGGAACTGCTTCCTGCTCCCCTTGGTTCGACTCCAGACTGTCCTGCAAGACTGAGCCCAACTGCTCCCCTCCCATGGAAGCATCTCTTACTTCAGTTGATAATCTCTTGCTTTTTCTTCTTTCTTTGATGAAAATCCACCACTTGTGTTAGGAGTATGATTCTGGTATTATTTACAGCTGATGAGAGGGCATGGGACATATTTTAGATAACCAGACCCAGACTAAATAATTAGACTGATGTGTGAGAAAGTCAGTAAGTAGAGAAAGATAAGGTGAGGACCTAGACGACCATTTGCTAAAGCCTTAGGAACCCACTCCCGACTTAACTGATAGCTCGTCTAGGCCAAAGGAAATTATTATTGCATTACCCACTGTCGACATGGAATCCTATAAGGAATCAAATAGCTAAGAAACATAGAAAGCTTTCTATGTGCCAAGAACTGGGGTAAGAATTTTACCTACATCAAATCATTTCAACCTAATGGTAAGGCCACAATATGCCATTATTATACTATTTTTATACCAGTGTAGCCGCTGAGAAAACCAAGTCTTAAAGAGACAGGTATGCAATGCTACACATTTAGCATGTGGTGGGACCAGGTCAAATGAAAACCCTCGGGCTCCTGAGCTTCTCATTATGGATCCTATTTCTATACCTTTCCAGAATGTACAAATGACAACAATCCTATTTTCCATTCCTATGTTGGTCTTACTGTAAATTCAATCATTGTTTGTTTTTTTTTTTATTGGTCTGGAAACACATGGCCAATGATACAGAGGTGGTTAATGAAAACAGAGATGCCCAGAGATGCTTGCTTTGGGGCTCACCTGATTCACATCAGCTTTGGTGACAAGTTCTTGATACTTTTTCTCCTGCAGAAGGCTCTTTAGCCACCTTTTATTACCCTGAATTCCATTACCTATTAAATAGGGATGCTTCTTTCTGAATGTTTTGAGCTTATAGTATTTTGTGACTATAAAATATCTATGTTATTTTGACTGGTTTTTGATCTACTGATCCTGGGTGTCAGAAAATATAGAAAAGAAAATATGTGATTCCAAGATTTTGCAGAAAGCCCAGACTGATCCAGATATGTCCCAGTATTCATAGATAGGGCTAATGCCCATGACATCCTGAATGCTCACAAAAATACTATGTGAAAGCTTCCAATCAAAATGAAGGAAGTAGAGGAAATTAGAACTGGGGAAAAAAGACAAGATGGGAGAACTCTCGTGTGGTTTTTTTTTTTTTCTTTTGCACTTAAGCGTAAGTAGAAAATGTAACCTCTTAGAGCGAGTACAATGGTATTAAGAACCTTCCCCTTTTCTGCAGCTCTCAAAGGAAGGCAGAGAGTAGGAAGGATATGCTCGATATGGAAGACTATTCTATTACTGACATTGTTTAGAATTGCTGGTGCACAATGATAATAAAAACCAGAGCTATTTTTAGTAAGGTTTACTATTTTTTCTAATTCTCTGCAGATGATATACCCCCTCTTATTGCCCGTCCAGGGACAACCCACTCTCCTTAATCCCCCTACCATATGCCACTGCCTGTTTAATACTAGGAGAGGTCAGGACCTCAATATCATGTCCCAAGATTATTTGAAAAAGCAGGTCTACATTTTCTGTATTACACAAGAGAACCCAAGGGAGCCACATACAACAAAAGGACCCAGTATGGGTAACAAAAGCATGGAATTCTGTAATATTTAACATATACTGATTTTGAAAAGTATTTGGAAATAATTTGCCTTTGAAGATTCTAGAGCAAATGTCCTAGGATTCCAGTATCTTCTTATAAGTTACATGATAATTGAGTCTGCTTTTGGACACTGGAATATATGGAAACATCATTGGCAAAGGATAGAAGACAAGAAGGAATTGGTTGAAGGAAAGGTTAATTGCCTACCTCTCCTAATAGAATGATTCATAAAATTCAGGGAGAGAGAATGTGAACATAGCAGCACCTCACAATGCCGTGCACTGCTTCTGATCAAAATTAATGAGTTGTGATCAAGTTGGATAAATGAGTAGCTAGCTAATTAAGGAAAAAAAAAAAAGTTTTGACTGTTCCTTCCAAGTTGGAAAATACATCTACTTAAAGTACACCAAGGCTCTCCAAGAAACTGTCAGCCGGGATTATAAGGATGGCCTCTCAAGACCTGACCCATTGCCCGGGAGGCCAATGCATGACCTTGATCTCTGTGGTAAAACAATATCTATAAATAATGCATTAAGCATTTTCACATGCAGGCTGAGTAGCATTCTTCATATTTGCTCATGAATTCATGCTGCTTCTTATGATGCTGCTTCAGTTTTCTGTGTAGTAACCTTTAAAAGGTGATTACATGCTTTCCTTTAAAATGAGAGCATAGTGCCTATGAATTCCAATATAGAGCCAAGGGCTGTGAACTGTGAGGGGGGAAAAAACAACATTCCTCTAACATCAAATTAAATGTTTGACAAATTTGTTTTGCTAAAAACATTTTACCTTTTTACTACTTCATATGCAAAATGAATTAGTGTCAGTCCAAGTAGAGCCATTTTTTGCATGTTTTTTTTCTCAGATGGTGCCCCCCTACTAGGGCATTCTGGGGCTCTGGATTAGCTGAGCAAAAATAATTTACAGAAACTGATTTTGTCTCCCTCTAAATCCTCAGCAGATCTGTAAACTCACACAAACACAATGAAAAGGGGTCCTCTTTATATCAGGAGGTTTTAGTTTGGTGTAGTTTTCCTTCCAATCATCCTCCTCACTATTAATGGACAATGCACATAAGGCTCTCAGTTTGCATCTGACCATCTCTGTCTAGAAAATCCGGGTTAATGTTGCATAAAAGCATAGCCAATCTGCTGGAAGAAGCATAGAATTTGGGGGGTGGGGGAGGGCATAACCAGAAGGGACTGGCATGGCTGACTTCCTTTCTTTCTCAGAAATACACGTTTACCTTCTCATTTAAGCTTAGATTTTTGGACCAATCAATTTCTTTTTGTAATTAAAGTAAATCTGAAAAAGTGTAACAAAGAAACACACCAGAAGACCACTCCCCCGCCCCACAAAAATCCCCATAATGCCTGAGCTTTCAATATTGTTTAACATACATTTTTTTCCTTACCAGCTTTAATTGTATATCAGCTTTTCTGAATGAATCTTGTACAAAATGAACAGATTTTATTTGCATGTTTTATTCCATATTATTTTAGACAAGAGAAGGTTGTGTGTGGGGGTAGGGGAGACAGTAAGTGGACTCCCAAACTGGGGTATTACTGCCATCTAGTGTGATGTGCCGTAACCCAGAGGGGAGGGAAGAAGTATGGAGGAGACAATTCTATTTGAGACTGTGGAGGTTTAGAGGAAGGGAAGAGCACAACTGGAAAGAAATATCCACCCAGCCAGTGCATTCGCCCTATGACGAATTCCTGTGCTACAAAAGCTTTTGTATATGTGGTCAAACAATACAGAGTAGTCTGTTTCTTCCAGTAAAATGGAAAAACTGTGGTCAAGTCTAAAAGCAAGTTCTTTATGAGAAGGCATGTCCCAGCTATAAAGGTTGCTAAACAGCAGGCATGATTTGTTCAAGGGAGGAATGTCCATGTCCTCTGAAAACGGTCCAGACCGCCCAATGTCTACAGCGTTCTGTGAGGACGGTCGTGTTTGCGCACAGCTAGGTGCTTTCCTTTTTCAAGCCCTTGGATTCCATGAAATGAAAATAGTTTTTGCCATTCACGCCTGCAAGCAGAGCATAATATATCTGCTGCTGACAGATCCAGGACATTAGTAAAGACTCCCTGAGTGGATTCTCAAACTGAAACCTAACCACACAACACAGGACATGATACGTGAAACCAAAGATTTTTTTTTTTTCCTTCACACGGTACAAATGTTTACATTGAAAAGTCAGGAGGAAAGAAACACTGTCTTTGTCTAACCTTCCATAATTCTCCTTTCTCACAGGATTTTCCGGTCTGGTACAGATTGGATCAGACATCCTCTGGTGCCTTCAAGGCTGATACCCAGCACCATTTCTTCTGTTCATCGTAGGACGAGTCCTCAATTCTTTATTTCATGAGCTACCTCAGCCCTGCTAACGTGCACTCGCGGCCCTCCCATCCCATCCTGCAGGGGGTTGTGACCCCATACATTAAGGACTCTGGTGCCCTGGTTATATTAGAGACTTGCAACTCTAAAAGCTCAAAAGGCAGAAACCTATAGGGATAACAAGAGCTAATCTGGAGAATCGTGAAGTGTAAAATCTAAGCTCAGAGGAATTTTAAGTCATTACCTATGTCAGAGTAACCTAGAACTGCAGGGTATTTTTGCAGGCTCAGAAAGTGGCTTGCAGCCCTAGGTATCTCAAATGAAAAGAGCGAGGCTATCCCCGTGAGGGGTGCAGACCTGCTGACAGAAGGATGCACATCACCACCATGTTCTTCTGAAGGCAAGTGTAGGTGGGAGGCTGTGTTGACCTCACAGCCCAGACTAGTGGAATCTCCAGCTTCTCAGGACCCTCTGGGGTAGAAAAATGTAAATGGGATTGTTTATAGAGTTCTTCTCAGGTTTTGCTAGCCATCTGAGTTTGAGAGGGGGATTCAGGTGAATGTCTGCTGCTGCTCTCCTCACGTATGAATTAGGAAAACAGGAGAAGGCGGAGGAGCTCCCTGGAGAAGGGAGACGTGGAGATAGAGGCTGTGAGGTCGACGCAGGTTTCATAACCCTCATATCATGGGGGATCTGATTTAACTAGCTCTGAATAGTATTTACAAGAGTCATGCAGAGTTTCAGTCACTTCTCCTCAACCCAGGAGAAGCACAAATAGAACTGTGAAGTCTTGGGTCCTATAATCCAATGATCTGCCCTTTGTTTCCATTCCCTGTATTCTATAGTTGAATACAAAAGTAAATCTGTAAATTTATCATTAAAGTTAGATCAGAAACAAGTAACATCTTAATCTTAGCACAGAACTCAAGTCGATCTGCTTCACCGGAGGCCCTTGGATTGAAAATTGAGCTCCCCTGAAAAAAATGTGTCCGTTGCTCTCTGGTGCCAGAACCCAGATCCCCCAGCTTCCTCACTTCATTTTTCCTGCTGCTCTGTATTTATAGGTTTGCATCTGACATGAATAATGTTACAACCTGGAGAAAACACAGCCCTCTGGTAAGGCACTCACCCAGCTTTTCTAGGATTAATCACAGACTAAAACCTTAAATAACATACTGATATATTAACTCCATTAAAATCTAATTCAGTGGCAATAACTTTTAGAAAGCCAACAAAGGGCTTATGAAGAACAAAGTGAGAAAACACTAAAAAAAAGGTAAATCAATGCTCAGACCGAAGGTAAATCAGAATTAAAGACAAGAGTATGAATTAAAAGAAACCAGTCTTGAGTCCCAATCCTTACCACAAACTCATATATTCTTGTAAGGTTTACCTTTGAATCTACATATAAATTTAAGCATGGAATATTGATGAGCTTTCAACCAATGGCAGGCGTGCACACATTAGGATGCCCTATTCAAAATCCAGGAAAGGGAATATGGCCAAATGATTCTACTTCTGCTTTCAAAGACCCTTACCTAAGAGTTTCATTGTGACTACCTGTTACTTAACTCTTTTGAAGGCTTCTACAAGGATGGCAATTTTCTAGATTGGGGCACAAAGAGGTGAAGGAAATCAAGTAGGTCTCAGCTCTCCTTGAAGTTGCCAGGATACACGAATCACACTGGAAACCATCCTGAGAGGACAGAGGACAAGATACTCATTTGAGAATGTACAGAGGGAAGATGCGAGGATGTCGGAGAAGACAGCCATCCGCTAGGCACGCAGAGAAGCCTGACATATGTTCCCCCTTCCAGTCTCCAGAAAGGAGCAACCCTGCTGATATCATGACCTTGGAATTCTACTCTCCAAACCTGAGACAATCAATTTGTGTTGACTGAGCCACCCATTTTGTAGAACTTGGTTAAGGCAACCCTAGAAAGCGACTGCCAATACTGGAGTTATACGATTTATATCCAATGCATGAGATAGAGGCTGGAATTAGACCAGGGGTGGGAGAAAGCCATTCCAGAAGAATGGGCCAGGACAAGCAAGGGCAGTCCATGGGAAGTCACAGTGCACTTCTGAGTCCTGACTTGACAGGGGCAGAGGTGCGACTCGCATCATTCCTGTCTTGAAAAATTGCCATTCTTGTGGCTTCAATCCTAATTTTATAATAAGGAGATAGAAAACCTCCAGTCCCTAATTGTTTTCCACTGGAAGTGCTGTTCCTGCCAATTTGATATTTAAAAGAATTTTGGACACAGACTAAAAAAAAAAAAAAAAGAAATGGGTAATGTTGATATTTTTGAAAACTTTCATTCCCATCGTATATACTATTGGACTAGACCTAGTTAACATCAAGCTTCTAGATTTAAAAAGTGGGAAATTCTGGAAGATAGACAGTATTTCTAAAGACCTTATTTTTTAAGTAATCTCTACATCTACCGTGGGGCTCAAACACACAACCCTGAGATCAAGAGTCACATACTCTACTGACTGAGCCAGCTCTGTTTCAACATTTCATCAAGAAACAAAATTCAGGGATTACCTAGGTGGCTCAGTTGGTAAAGCATCTGCCTTCAGCTCAGGTCATGATCTCAGGGTCCCGGGATCCAGCCCCATGCCCAGCTCCCTGCTCACTGGATAGTCTGCTGCTCCCTCTGCCTCCACTCTTGCTTTCTCTGTCTCTCTCTCTCTCTCTCTCTCTCAAATAAATAAATAAAATCTAAAAAAACCTCCCAAACCCAAATTTACATAAAACAACATTTACATAAAACAAAAATTAACATAAATATTAAATGTAGTGAAACTGAAAGATGTAGAAGAATATGGCACATTTTTGGTTATGCCCACACATGTGTGTGCGTGTGTGTGTGTGTGTGTGTGTGCACATGTTTGTGTAAATCTGCACTAACTTTCCCTGGTCTGATTAATTTAGTCTACCAAATGCTAGTTTGTAAGTCTGGTGCCCAGTGCGATGAAAGAGCGTCTCTGTAAGACTCACACAAGCTGACTCAGGTTCTCACTGTGCCATTCACGTTGTGGCTTTGGGTCAGTCCTTCCCTCTGAGCCTCAGTGGGTTCTCTGGACAGGTGTGAATTGAAAAAAAGCCATCCGGCTTATCTTAAAAGGTTACTGTGAGATCCAGGTGGCATTCTGTAGTTGATAGTGTGCGGTAACAGCAATAATATGATAGTGACAGCAGGTCACTGGGTCATTCATTATCCTTTAGAAGCATATTAAAAAATGCGGCCAGTTTTAATATTCCAAGAGCAGTGCATTTCAATATCCTTCTTGTTGATGGTATCAGAACCATTATCGGTACTGAGCACTGTGTTCTTCAAGAAATGTCATGATGTAAATTTTTTTTTAAAATGCATTATCTTGATACATAGAGTGCTCAGTGCTTTTCAGGAGTGGATCAGCATTTTGAGGAACTACCAGAAAGCTCCACATTTCTTAAAAACCAAAGCCAAAATATAGCCCACCAATATTGCTTACACTCGAGAACACCAGCTACCAGATCTCACTCTGCCAAGGACCAGGTGATTTGCAGATTGAAGGGGGAAAAAATCTAGAATCTAAGACTTTCATCCACAAAAAGAACTTAAAATGTGCTTTTGGGGGTCCCTCGAGACTTTGCTAGAAGTTCTAGAGAAGAAAAGATACAGAGTACATTGAACAGAGCAATGTTTATCTGGGCCTCTGTCTTTTTTTTTTTTTTTTAAAATTTTTTTTTTTTTTTTTACAGAGAGAGATCACAAGGAGGCAGAGAGACAGGCACAGAGAGAGGGGAGGAAGCAGGCTCCCTGCTGAGCAGAGAGCCCGATGCAGGACTCGATCCCAGGACCCTGAGATCATGACCTGAGCCGAAGGCAGCGGCTTAACCCACTGAGCCACCCAGGCGCCCCTGGGCCTCTGTCTTATTCTCCACTTTTCCTTTACTATTCACTTACATTCTCCTTTAGGTGGCTGGTGTCTTGGCAATGTGTATCAACATTTGGATCATCATAAATTCCCTTGGACTCCCCTTTCTTTTTTAACCTCAATTTGAGAACGATTCCTACAAAGCAATCATGCTAACAAGAATTTTGAATGTAGAGTTGGAGGTCAGTGGAAGTTGGGTATCAGCCTAAAATTTTCCAGGAAATTCTCGGTGTGTTTATTGGGATGTAGATCCTATTTGGATACAGTATCTGAGGAGAGAAATTATCTCCATCTAGGGACATCAATAGGAAAATATTTCATTTCACTGGTGTCATGGAAGCTGGACCTTAGAGAACAGAAAGAATTGGGCCTTCCAGAAATGTTAGAGCTTGTAGGATAAGAGAATGATATGAATTATCCCTGTAGTCCAGACAGCAAGAAGGGATACAGAAAAGTGGACACACTTTTCATATTACTATGAATTGGGCAAGAATTCACTGAGACCCAGGGCACCTGGTTGGCTCAGTCAGTTGGGTGTCCAGCTCTTGATTTTTGGCACAGGTCATGATCTCAGGGTCATGGAATCAGACCCCACATCGCGCTCTGTTCTCAGAGCTCAGCGCAGAGTCTGCCTGTCCCTCTCCCTCTGCTCCTCGCCCAACATGTGCTCTCTCTCTTAAATAAGTAAGAAAAACTTACAGAAGAAAGAATTAACTGGGACAAATTGTAAGTGGTTAAGGGAGTCTGACATCTTTTCTTTCCCACCCCAAACTATTAAAAGTTGTTGATGTAAAATGTTCATTTAACCTTGCAAACATAGGGAGAGGCTGTAGGTTGGTAGTCAAGGTTTCAAAGAGGATTTGTACCTGAGAATGACATTGGAAAGGAGATCCGAGAGAGCTGAAATAGACCTGACATGGCTCATCCATGGAATGAATGTGGACATCATGAACATTCAATGGATGCGACCATGGCAATGAGCAGCTACAGAAATCCCAGGCTGTGCCCCGAGTGGAGGCGAATCTTGAGGAGACGAGACAGTGCAAAAGGCAGCACTAAGCACTCCCACTTCTTGCTCCAAAATGTGCCAGTGAAGTAATTCAGTTCTCTTCTCAGGGCAGGTCTGATCCTCGAGGAGCAGAGAAAAGTCCATAGTGTCATTCTAACTGGAAGAACCATAAGTGGGTCACAGGGAAGATGAGGGGTTTCCTGGGGCCCCAGGAGGGATCCTAATAATGCATTTGAAATTGATACAATGGAAAGAAGATGGTGAAAGAAAAATCCTTCCTTAACACTCAGATGTCTCCTCTCCTAGCTGTCCCCATCTCAGTCATTGTCACATTTCCGTGCTCAACTACTCAATCCAGACATCTGGAAGCCATTATTAGTGCTCCCAACTCCTCTGTTTGACAAGTTCAACCTATCCCCAAATCTATTGATTTAATCTCAGAATTCTTTCTTGGATACGGCTCTTGTTCATCTCCATCCACTATATGGACAAGGTCCAGGCCACCATCATGTCTCACCTGAAACCGACGTCACCACCTCACTGGCCTTCTTACTACTGTTCTTGCTTCTTTACCATCAGCTCACCACACAATAATTTATTTTCACAATATAAATTGGATTATGTCACCTCCTTCTTAAAATCCCCCAAAAGCAGCCTCCAAATTCTAACCACATCTCACCAGGCCCTCAGTTGCTCACAGTCCCTCCCTGCCCATGTCTGTTTTTGTCTCCTACCACACTCTCTACTGCTCACCCCACATAACCTCTCTTCTCCTCTCAATGACAAACTCCTGCCAGCCTCATGGGTCTGGCAGCTTCTACTCCCTTTGCCTTGAAATCTGTGTTATGAATCTTTACAACATTGGCTCTTTCCGTTACTTTATAGCTTCGGTTCAAATATCATTTTCTCAAAAAGACCCCCTTTACTTCACCATCTCAAGTAGCCCTATGTCCCACCCCTCATTCACTATTATGTCACCTACTTTTATTGTCGTTAAAGTACTTATTATGTTTGTTGGGGAACATCATCAAGAGAATGTGACTGCCAGTGGACTCATTAGTAGGGCCTGGGCACTTGGAGATGGCTAACCCCCCTCTCCATCCTGGGAACGAGGGTTCCTCTTGCCCTTCCTGCTCCCAGAGGCTGTCCCAAGGACATGGCCTTGATGTGGTGTTGTGAACACCTGCTCAGTAGAGGTGACTGAGCCCAGTTAGGGCCTCTTCATAAACGTTTAAGATTTGGCAGGTGGACACTGGGATCCATTTATCTTCTTCCCGCCCATGTAAGTTCCCTTTGCTTATCAAACCTGCCACCTACAAACCCAGGGTGGACTGCCTCTTTCTTAGGTCTTTCCTTGACCACCCTGTAAGGGGGAAGTTTCAGATCACTCCGGGGAAGCTCAGGATTTCGAGAGGGCTGTGAACCAACAGTGTTAAAGTACCTCGTCTATGTACATGTTCGTTATTCATTAATCTCCCACAGAATCTCCCTCTGAGGAGGGAGGCTAAGTTGCATGAAAGCAAGGGCCTTTGCTGTCCTAGCCTGCATCTTACTCCAAAACTGCTGATGCATCAGTGAAGGGAACAGTGTAAGTTGAGGAGATCTGAATAGAGCTCTCTGGATGAAGCTGTAGCCAAGGAGACTGAGCATGCACACAGACCCGGGGAGGAAACCGGTGCAGAACAAGGGGATAAAGAGATGTCGGTGCTGTGAGGCTTCATACCTGGAAGAAACTTCCTAAGAGTAGGTAGGGATTTGACTCGAGAGGACAAGACTAGTTCTTTCTTGTAAGTAGAAGGAGAGATGGCTTCCTTTAGGAATCTGCTCTCCATTAGCAAAAGGGACTGACTGATTTCGCTGCCCTTGCAAACCATGTTTTGGCCAAAGGGAAGCTTCCTGTTTCCTGTCGACTGGCTCTATATGTCAGATGCCCTGAGCATTGGCCCCTGAATTCCCAACATCTGGATAAGAACTAATCACAGGAGAGGTGATTTTACCTCTTCCTTAATAGCACCTTTAGACAGGACCCACGCAGAATTCACCAGCCTAATCCAGCTGTTTACAAATGAAGAGAAAAGCCCAAGAGTTTGACCCAAACTCTCCTTTCTCATTCCTAATTTAAGGCCGTTCCCATGCTTCCCACCAAGAAGAAAAAGCCAAAATCTTTGCTGTTATCAGTTTCTCTTCCTTCTCTACCCCGGGAAGGTCCCAAAGTGCAACAGAAGCTGGCAGGAAGCATGGTGGAAATCACTTCTGTGGAGGTCCGCCAGATGACTTGAGTGTTTCACTTAAATTCAGCCAAACCCAAGGCAATTATTTTCCAAGTTTCTCAGGCCTCAGTCCTTTTTCTTGGTGCACTGAGTCATGCACTTTCCAGGGCCACTTGGAACACATCCCCCCAGCATAGGCACAAACCATTGGCAGGAGGGTGTCACCAACCTCTCCAGGTGTGCTGTGCCATCATAACACTCCCGGTTCTTTTTTCATGCAAAGTGTTGACCTTTTCAGACAGGACACGCCCCTTTGTTCTCAGCAGTTGCTGCTGGGCTTGTGAAAGATTCGGTGCTCAAAAATGTCACTTGTACATTTCCTCTGTCACCTGCGCAGGATCTTGGGGAAATCAAGGCTTCTTTCTGAGCTCTGGGAAGGCTCTCCTTTCTGCAAGGGAAGGCATCAAAGACAAAAGCCGCCTCCTCCACCAGGAATAACCAAAGAAATCCCAATTGAGGCAGGAAATGAAATGGGAAAGCCAGCTGCTGAGTGCATGAGCCCTATGTGTGTTCTCTTGCTTTGTCTTCTCTCTGGTGGCTGCTTTCCACCACGGTGACTCACGTTTGAGAGTGACACCAGAGTGTCATGTCCCGGGCTGTCCGATTTGTCAACTTTAAATCGCCCAGTGGCAAAGCAGAGCTGTTCGACCCTTGCGCCGTCCTCGCCCTCCTCTTGGCTCCCACTCCCTAGCTCAGGATGTGTGCCTTTCCTCCCATCTCCGGGATCCTTGCTGACTCTTCCTCCTGGTGTTCTGTCTGCTCGAACCTGATTGAAAAGTAGTCCTGTCCCTCCCCCGCCCCATTCCAGCCCCCAGAAAACGGGCAGTCTGGACACTTTCCTGACATTTCTAAACAGCTCAGGCTCTTGCTGCCAACTCTCTCGGTTGCTCCCGAAACCTTTTTAATCCTATAGAATGCAAACTAATCTACAGAGAGAAAGGCACCAGGCCGGGCCTGGCAGCTGGTGCTAGGAATGTCAGAGTGGGGGAGATGATAAATGCACCTGCCACGGAGGAAGAGAGAGACGCCGGCCAGGCTCGGCACCGCAACGAGGTTATTTAATGTGCGGAGATAGGCAGGACACTCTCCAGTACCCTCGAGAGAGACTGCACGGATGGGATTTGCTCAGGAAGGAAAATGACAGCTATTAATAACGTGCACAGTCTGGAGCTGGCCGTGTTGAGGAAGACAAGGAGATAAGGAGCAGAAATCCTCCCGTGTCCCCTAAGACCACTCCCAACTCCTCTCTTTGATCTGGGGTCACAGAAGCCGCTAGTGTCTTGTGACCTACTCCTCCGAGCTGGGCAAGAAGAGGAGTGGCCGCCTCCTTTACAGAAGCAGCTGCACTGAGTGGGTGTCAGGCTGGCCCTGAAGCAAAAGGGTGGCCTAGGGAAAAGGTGCCTTTCTACATTCTCTGCTTCTCCCTGGTCGGGAACAGCGTGGTGGCCAAAGCCTGGAGCACTGAGTTTAGAGTTCTATTTGAGCTGAAAAACAGTGCAAATGCTTCTCTTGTCTTTTTTTCTTAAGTCAAGCAATTATGCCAGGTCTGTGGCCTAATAAATGTTACCATGAAATTAAGATAGGGACACAGGCCTTGATGAGTGCATGTGGAAACACAGACACAGACACACACACACACACACACACACACACACACACACACACCATTGCAACCTCTGCTATTGCAATCAGAGGCAATATATCTAGTGACAGGGACTTGGGAGGGGGCTCAGGAAATAATCCCAGGCTAAATCATCAGGGAAAAAAAAAAAAACACAGACGAAGTTCTGCGAGATTGCCTTAACCAAATCTTTCTAAGATTATGAACTCCTGGAGGGTAGACACGGTATCACTTCACTTAATTTTAAACCTGAAAACATGGAGCCAGACATAGGGAGAGAGCTGGGAGTAATTATTTGGATGACAATGACACTAGTGACAAGATAGTTTAAACTGTTAAATGCAAACCAAGTTATGACATAGGCAATTTAGTCAATTCTTAGAGCAAAATGAGATTGGTTGATACATCAATGGATATGACAGATACTGGGAACTAAACAGGCACCAACAGAATATTGAACTTAAATAAAAAGCCAGTCTTTCCTTTCCTAGCAACACACACAAATCATCTAGCAACAGGACCTTCATATGGAATCAGACATTCCAGGTCTTCTTAGATTTTTTTTTTTTTAAGATTTTATTTATTTATTTGACAGAGAGAGAGATCACAAGTAGGCAGAGAGTCAGGCAGAGAGAGAGGGAAGCAGGCTCCCCACTGAGCAGAGAGCCCAATGCGGGGCTTGATCCCAGGACCCTGGGATCATGACCTGAGCCAAAGGCAGCAGCTTAATCCACTGAGCCACCCAGGCATCCCAGATTTTTTTTTCTTTTTTAAGTAAGGAAAATATATGGCCACAAATGTGTAAGTTAACCTAGGCTGAAAATAATGTAGCCTAATAAATAATATGCATCCATTTTCTTTCAAAATGCTGGCCTTATAGGAAGCGAGTAATAATAATATAAAAAAGTAACCTGATTTCCTAGAATTTTTTTTTTTTACGGAAAAATCAAAGTATGTCCTAAGGTCCAAAAAACTAATTGCAAGTTATTCCGAAGCCTATGCTCTAGACTTAAGAAGTAAATTTTATAGAAGCATTTCGTAATCATCTCAAGACTAGCCACAGATAAATTTCTCATTTAAAAATTAGTTTTCTTTGACACTGAGGTCAATATTTTCCAACATTATAGCCACAAACCTCAGAGGAAATGTATGTCACTTTATACTTCTGTTCTAAACCAATGGAACCAGCCAAGGGGCCACTGAAGTCAACATGTACCAATATGTGATGCAGTATGTTCACAATTCTCACAAATTCTAGAACTAGACAGTGCTGAGTTTTGAACAGTGCCAGACAATAGGAAACTGAGCTCTTTCCAGAGCTTTCCATTGTTGGACTCCTTATGAGATAGATAGTTTTTGCTGAGAAAAACAAGTTATACTGACTTCATGCAAGAGGGAGGGAAAAATCTTAGGAAAAATATATTTAAAGTGACAATATTTTATAAGTACATTAAAACTTAAGTGTATATGTACATAAATATATAGTATATATAAAATTACTTTGGGCAAGAATCATATGCCTCTAGGTCAGGTTTGGTTTTGTGAGTTTCTGAAAAAAGGGAGGCTGATCTTGAAAATTAAACAAGAAATAGTATCTTATCATAATAACATTTTATTCCTCATGATCCAGAGAAGATGAAATTCATCACACAGTATGCAGGGCTCTGGCCCCAAAATGTCAGTGAAGACACATTATAAGAATTCTATTTCCTAAAGTGAAGCTGTAAGATTTAAGATGTTGTGTCAGACTTCCATGTTTGTTAGAAAAATACCATGAAGTTAATCAAACTCAACACAGTCATTGAGCACTTATTAAACACCCAGACTAAGTACCCAGAACATTCAAACTAAGCCTTAAAAACAAAATGACACCAAAAATGTCTCAGAATCATCCCGATAACTCAGGTACATGTCTAGTGAGATAATATTTAAGTGTCCAAACAATATTTAGTAGACTTATATAAATCGCTCAGCAATAGTATTTAAAAATTAATCAGAAAAATTGTATTTCATTTCAGGTCATCTGAATAGTTCACTAGCTTTCTGTCCATTGAGACAAATTTTTCAGAGTCTTTAATAAAAATATCTTACCCAAGCAAAAGGCAATATGGGTTTTACTGCAGGAATGATAGTGCTCCAGAAACTCAGAACAGATTTAGGAGATCAAATATCTTAGTTTTGATTAATGACGAATAACATATTTTTTAAAACAATGTTATTATTCCCCTACCTGCTTTCCCAGTTTCAAATCTGCAGACTCCATGAATTTCCACTGTATTTTTGCTAAAGTAATTCTGATCAGTGCAATCCTGTGAAAAAGAGCAGAGCAAATAATCATGAGACAAGCTATTTGAAATGCTTCCTTCTAACAACATATGAATTTGAATACAAATTCATTTATTTGTATTAAAAATAAATAAGTCCTCACTGAAGAAAACACAAAGTTTAAGTAGAAGCAACAACAATCCATGTAAACTGAAATCGATAAAAATTTGATCTCACAGTGTCTACTACAATAAGCAAGCATGAGATGGTTTTGGCTGAAGTTGATTCAAATTCATAAAACATGGTTCCATGAAGCTTGAGATTATACTGAAATCGTCTATTCAACTCATGCTATAGCACAGTCATGAAGGAAGTTTATCCTTACTACCTCAGTATAGAGAGCAACAATAACTATCTGTATGAAATTCACAATTTTATAAGACCAAGAACATAATTATAATCATTTTCTATTAAAGGCACAGGTCAATAATTTTCCATATCCAGATAATACTACAATCACAACAATTATTTGCCTTGGCCATTACCCAGCTCTGACCTGGGGTTATTACTCTTTCATTTACCCTCCACTCTTACTCACATAAGTGTGTTATTTTAAATGTACAAGAGATCACATTCAAGCATTTAATTAGAACACAGGCAAATGTTACTTCTCAAGTGTTGTTCCACATTTGTAGATATGTAATCACTTCTGGCACCTTGTCGCTGAACCAGAATTATCTTGGAATGACAACTGAGAAACTAAGGAAATTTAAGGGAAAGCAATAATATAAGACAATATCCCTGATTTAACACCAAGTGAAGAAGGGCGTTTACACCATGTATAAATTATTATTATTACAACTAAATTAACATCCTAGGTAAGGAAAATCCCCAAGAATGGACTCAGTTGGTGTGCTAAGTTGGTGAAACTATATAATTCCCATTTTCTTCATGGTGCTTTTAAACATTACCAGTTTTCCTTAGTGTCTATTACCTTTTCATATTTGCTCCTTTTCTTGAAAAGGAAAAAGGTGTCATATGTTAAGCATACATCATTTGTATTAGCATATATATGTATATATATACACATTTGCGTGTATATATGTATTTATAAGCATAAAGCAGTGTTAATGGGTTTCAGTTTTACCAGCTTCCGGATGATTTTCTTCCCAATCTTCAAAAAAGCTCCCTTAAGCAGTTGGTTTTAAACATCTACTCAAACTAGAAGAACAACAAAATGTTTCATAGGATTTAACAAAGAATGCCCCAAACACCAGAACCAAACGGCAAGAATAAAAGTCTGAATTTATTCTTGAAACTGAAGGGCGAAGAGATAAAGAACATGGGCATCTTTACAAGATACCTAGAACCATCAGGCCTTGAGACAGATGGCCCACTTGGCCATAGGAAAACTTACAGAATAAACAAGCAATCACAGAAGCATTATGGAGAGTCAGTTATGTGTTTTCAAATCTATGGTGTAATAATGCTAATTCAATATGAAAATCATCCCATTAGCCATTTCAGCAAAATGGCAAATTAACCGATCTCTTATTATAGAAAGTGCCATTTTCACAATTTAATAAAACACAAATCCATTATGGCAAATAAGGTTAATGTGGAAAAATGCCATAGAAAGTTTAAAAAGGAGACTTTGTAATGTGCTCATGAAATCTCCTAAAAAAAAAAAAAAAAAAAAAAAAAAAAGTAAGTCATTTTGGCTCTGCTGCACCATTGTTCTGAAACTAGTCTGGGAAGAAATATAGAGTAATGACATCAAAAACATAGAAGCAAACACTAATTTGTGAATTCATTTAGATTCATAAACCTCTTTGCGTATTCCTATAAAATATTTCTTTCATCAACAACAACAAAAAAAAATGTTCCTCACAGCCCAGGATTTAGAAAGAGGACTAATGGAAGGATTGCCATGTCTCCTCTGTATTCAGGTGATTACAGAGAAAGGATACTCATCCTCTTCCCAGGTTCCCAACTACCTTGCTATCTTGTCACCTGTTAACTATAATCTCCTAATACATTTTATTACATTCCTATATAGGAAAAACACTAGTTTGGTCTAAGGCACCAGCAATACAGGGCTTAATAAAAAATTTTTTTAAAAAGAGTAAATTTTAGTGTCGAGTAATTAATTAGGATTTTTGCAATCGAAAATAAAGCTATATTTATGTTGCATCATAAATATCATACTTTATAGTTTAGTGTTCTTTCAAATTAGAAGAAAGAGGGATTAATATTATTTTTCATTGTACTTGGTCTCTAAGATGGTAATAAGTCTGAATGGAGAAGCAAGAGAGAATCAGAGATGTTTAGATAGAAGTTATAACATGGCTTTGTTATAGAATAATATGAAGGGTAGAAAATGTGAAGTCAAAGATAGTTCTAAGGATTTTAGCTAGGCAAAATAGAGGAATAATCTATGGAGATGGGAGAAAGGACCAGAGTAGAACAAAAGACATGTTACCTTTGATTCCTGTTTAGTTTGAAGAGACCACTAAGAAACATTAAACAATTTGATCACAAAGATGACACACAAGATACCCAAAATTGTATTTGGGTCTGACAATGGGGTAGAGGAGGTCATTATTAGGCCAACTACAAAAATACATTTATAACTTGTCCATGAGTAACTCAAACCTTTTTTAGCCCCACACCTAAGGATTTGATGATATAATATTAAAGGAAACAGCCAGGCAGACTAGTAGGTATTACTTTGTTTATGGTATTGCTGCTTGGTTTTGTTCTCATTGTCCTAGAGGTAGTCATCTCCGATCTTAGAATCATGGGAGGATGAATGACAAACTGAGGCACCCATATCAAGTTACATACAAATAAACTAAATAACACTCATTTGGCTTTTCTGTGTTTGTTTCTTTGTTTTGTGTTTCAATCACTTTGATCATTTTCAGCATGAGGGTAACACGGCCTTCTATCTAATCAATGGAATGTGCCTACTGGTTGGTGAGAAGGTAAGGAAGAAAGAGTGAATTCACAGAGGATGCGTAAATTTCATTTGTTGGAGTCAGCTCTTAAATTCTGTTTTGAATTCTAATTATTTGATTAACAGATAGCAGGCCCCTAGGAGGTAAAGTAGGAGGGAGAGAATATTCAGGAGTGAGTAACATTTTGATACTGATGGTAGCTTACCAGCGTAAGCTTTAAAATCCTGTATTCCTGAGGCCCATCTCCATGTTGCATGTCCATGAATCCTTCAGAGTCCTACTGTGTTTGCTTGAAGGGAGTTTGGACTCCATGATCCACTCTTTAAAAAAAAAAAAGAGAGAGAGAGAGAGAGAGATGATGAAATTGATGCTCAGAGACTATATAGTAAGTCCAGGATGATGTAGATAAGTAAAAGCATGGACCAGGGCTTCTAGTTAAACTCCAGCATATATAGAACCGGTAAGTTGCCATCCCAACCTGACAACAAGCAAGTAAGCAGAATGCACTAAATATCAGTGACTTTTCTTGAATAATCTGATACCTGTGGTCCCAGGACAAACCACTCAGCCCGGAATCTAAAGAGACAGAGGCATCTGAGAGAGATACAACTTCTGAGGTTTGCTTATCTGGAGCAGAAGCCACTGGAATCCACAACTGGTAGGAGGAGTTGAGTGACTATTTTGATAAAAGGAGATTGAGTTCAGACTCGTGTGAGAATGAGAAATTGTTGGGGGTAACCATCTTAGGGTGGTGCCACACTCATATGAGCTTTCCATTCCAGAAGTCCCACCAGGTCCTTGTGGTGAGGACTGGAGAATGATCCCCTCATAGCTCAGACTGGGGGAAGAAAAGAGTTGTAATTGTAAAACCCACTCAGATTCTGTACCCTGACAAAAGCCTAGACCCTGGAGGGAAGGGATTCTCCAGAGGGCAAACCTGAAACCAATTCCCAGTTAAGGAAATAACCATCCCCCATTTGAACCTTCCTGTCTTCCTTGGGAAACAAGAAAAGGACAAGGAGAATGGGAGATTGAAAACTATACTGCTGGAGGAGAAACAGAAGTAACTGGGTAGGTTTCTTCTGTGAGACCCAGGCACACTAATGACCGAGTCTTAATGAGAAAATTACAGAATGTTGCCCACTCCTCCAATCCTGCAACCCCGGCCAAGTATCCAGTATAACAACAGTGGATTATAACCGAAAGACACCTAGTTATAGTTGGAGGCTTCAACATCCCTCTGTCAGTAATTGAAAGATCAAGCAGGCAGAAAATCAGTAAGATTATAGATAACCTGAATGACACTATCAATCAACTTGATCTAATTGACATTTATAAAATATTCTATTCAACAACAGAATACATATTTTTCTCAAGCTCTCCTGGAATGTTTACAAGGATAGACCACATTCTGTTCCATAAAATGTGCTTTAATAAGTTTAAAATGGTAGAGATCATACAGAATCTGTTCTTAGAGCACAACAGAATTAAACTGGGAATAAAGAACAGAAAAACAGCTGGAAGAACCCCATATATTTGGAAATGAAACAGCACACTTACATGGGGGCAGGGGGAAAGTCTCAAAGGAATATAAAATGTATTTTGAACTAAAGGAAAATGAAGCTATATCCTCAATTTTTTTGGAATGCAACCAATAATATTGAATAATAATATGCATTAGAAATGAATACATACTACAATTTACCTTAGTAAACTAGAAAAAGAAGAGTAAATTGATCCTAAAGAGAGAAGGAAAACAAAATTTTAATCAGAAAGCAATAAAATTAAAAATGGAAAAGAAATCTAAAAAAAAAAAATCAATGAATCCAAATGCTGGTTTTTAAAAATTATAAAACTCTGGTCAGGCTAACCAAGAAAAAGAACAGAGCACTTTGCCACATCATGGATTAAGGAGGCGGTAATCATTACTGATCCCATGGATAGCAAAGGATCATAAGGACAGAATACTACAGACAATTTTATCAATGCAAAGTTCATAACTTGGGTAAAATGGGCTTTTTATCTGATGATACAAAGTACCAAAATACATAGATAAGCATACATAAGATAACCTGAATAGTTTTATAATATTTATTGAGGAAGTTGAAGAAGCAGTTAAAAATCTTCCAAAAACAAAATGGTTGGCCCACATGGTTTCATCAGTGAATTTTTTTTAAAACATGCACATAAAATATAAAGTAATTCTATACAATCTTTTCCCCCAAAAAAGAAGAGGGATCACCTCACAACTGACTTTGTGAGGATGGCATTACCCTAATACCAAAATCAAATAAAGCTATTGCAAGAAAATGAAAGCACAGACCAATTTCTGATGAAGACAGAGACAAAAATCTTTAACAAAATGTGAGTTTATCTAATATCACATAACAGGATAATAACCACAACGAAGTTGATTTCATTCCTGGAATGCAAGGCTGGTTCATCATTTGAAATGTAGCCAACATAATTCATCATACTAACAGACTAAATAAGAAAACCAATGTGATCATATCAACATGTTCAGGAAGATCATTTGACAAAATTACTGATTCATAATAAAATTCTTCCAAAAAAACTAGGAATAGAAGGAAGTATCTATAACCTGATAAAAATACAAAAGTCTACAGCTAACAGAATACTTAACTGTGAGAGACTGAACACTCTCATACTAACATGAGGGAAAAAGCAAGGGTGTTCTCTCTTGCCACTATTATTCCACTTCACATTATAGGTGGTGCAATAAGGCCAAAAGGAAAAATAAAACTGTCTTCTATTGCAGATAGCATGGTTGTCTACATAATAAACCCAAAAAACCTGTTTTCTAAAAATTCCTCATAAGTTCAAACACACACTAAAGCTCTATATTTTTACCCCCCCAACATTTAATATTTTTTATTTCACAATCTACATTTTGCCTTGTGTTAACAAATTGTGGAGTTTTAGTTATTTTAACTTTTGTCTTTTAACTTTGAAAGTTAAATAAAGTTCAAGGATATATGGTAGTTGTTTTTCTAGGTCCTTTGTCCTCTGAAAAAGAACAAAGTTGGAGGATTCACATTACCCATGGCTTGTCAGGCTACCAGAATCCAGACAGTGTGGTATTGGCAAAAGAAAAGACATTGATAAATGGAACAGAATAGAGAGCCCAGAAATAGAACCACACATATATGATCAACTGATTTTTGACAAAGTCACAAGGACACTACAATGAAGAGAGGCATCTTTTCGACATATGGGTCTAAAACATCTCTCTCTCTCTCTCTCTCTCTCTCTCTCTATATATATATATATATATATATATATCCAGATGCAAAAAATGAACATAAAAACAAGCCTCACTCACAACTTGCACAAAAATTAATTAAAAACATCAATTATATACCTAATTATAAAAGACAAAAATTCTAGAAGAAAACATAGGAGAAAATCTGTGTAACCTTTAGTTTGGTGGTGAGTTTTAGATACAACATCAAAGCATGATCCATGACAAAAACTGATAATATGGACATCATTAAAATTTAAAATGTTTGCTCTGCAGAAGTCACTGCCAAAAAAATTAAAGGACAAGTCACAAATCTAGAGGACGTATTTGCAAATCACATATTGGATAAAGAACTTACATCTGGAAGAAATACAGAACTTAAAACTCAGCAATAAATTAAAATCCATTTGAAAAATGGGCAAATTATCTGAACAGAAAACTCACCATAGAAGATATAGAGATGGCAGCTAAGCCTATGAGATGCTCAACACCATTTTCATTAGGGAAATGCAAATTAAAACAACCATGAGATACCACTACAAATTTGGTAGAATGGCTAAAACCTAGAGAGAAAAAAAAAAGTGATAATACCACTTGCTGATGAAAGTGAGGGAAGGCAGCAATTCTCATTCATTGCTGGTGGAAATTCAAAATAGTATAGCAACAAAGAAGAATGAGCTATCAAGCCATGTAAAGATACGGATGCTATAAAATGGACATTGTTAAGTGAATAAAGCCAGTTTGAAGAGGCCATTTAATGTAGGATTCCCATTCAGAACTCTAGAGATGGAAACCACATCAGTGGTTGCCAAGGTTTTAGGAGTATTATGGTTGAATAGGTAAAGCACAAAGCATTTTCAGAGTAGCAAAACTATTCTGTATGGTACTAGCATGGTGGACACACAATATTATGCATTTATTAAAACCCATAGACCTTTTCAGTACAAAGAGTGAATCAATAAAAGGAATAAGGGCTCCTTGGAGAAGAGGATGGTTCTAGGGTTGGGGCAGAGAATATGGAAGATGAACGCGAAGCTTCTTGCTGTGCTAGAATTTAAAGATGTCCTAAAAAATAACACAGTGATGAGAGAATGTCCAACAGACACAGGAGCCAACTGAAAGATCTCTTAATAACTAAAGCTGGGACATTTTGAGCAACAAAGTAGTATAGTATTGGGTTATAACCCAAAATATGCAGTAAATATCCTTGTGTCCATATTGATACAAATTTGCAGTAGAATAAATAAACGGAGTACAAGCAAATCTCCCAAACAGAAAAATTCCAAATAATTTTGATAAATGCTCACTTCTTAAAGTGTTAGTGCATAATCCTCCACCTGTTAGTGTGAGCTGCACATGGTAACTTTTTTCCAAAGAGGACAGAAACAGTGAGAAAGAAAGGGGCTTTACAGGATGAAACTGACAAACACTACTTCAGACTAGTGATCAAGATTAATAACAACAGGGGCACATGGGTGGTTCAGTTGGTTAAACGTCTGCCTTTGGCTGGGGTCCTGATCCCAGAGTCCTGGGATTGAGCCCCATGTCGGGCTTTCAGGCTCCCCACTCAGCAGGGAGTCTTCGTCTCCCTCTTCCTTAGCCCCTCCCCCTCACTCATGCTCACTCACTCTCTCTCTCTCAAATAAATAAAACCTAAAAAAAAAAGATTAGTAACAACAGTAGTAAGTCAAGTTTTGAACATGTATCACATATTTACACTCAACAAAAGATGGTTCTCCTCTGTGATCTTTCTTCCCCAAACCCAGAAACCTGGTTTAACCATGAGAGAAACATCAGAAAAACAAAAACAAAAACAAATTGAGGGACATTCCATAAAATACCTGACCAGTAATTCTCAAAACTGTCGAAGTCTTCAAAAACAAGGTAAGTCTCATAAATTTTCAGTCTAAAGAAGCCTACAGAACATCCTGATTAAATGTAATGTGAGATTCCATATAGGATGCTGGAAAAACAAAAGGACTTTCAAGAAAAAATCGTGATACTGGAATAAAGTATGGGCTTGAATTGTAATAATATATCAACATAGGTTCATTAGTTGCAACAAATGTATCGCCTTAATATTAGCAATGGAGGAAACTTGCAGCTGTGTGTACAGGAACTCAGATACATTTTTGCAACTTCAAAAAAAAAAAGAGAGAGAGAAGAAAAGAAAAGAAAAAATTATAACATACCACATGCCAAACTAGACTGCCTCAGCCCATCTAGGTTTTTTAATGTAGCAATCTATATTTATTTAATATTATATTTTATTCTTTCCCCAGTGCTCTGTACATAACAACACTCAATAAATATTTCTTGAATGCTAGTAGAGTGCCCTTTCTTAAGTTCCCAGGCAAAAATATTATTTTAAGGGGGGAAAAAGTTACAGGCATCAACAAAGCAGAAGTTCTTCATCACTGCATTCCTTTAAGAGGATTCTTTCACATTCTACTTCTTTGAAAACAGAGGAAGAACCAAATTAATCCCTAACAGACGAACAGCTTGGAAGCTAGAAACCATGTCCTTTCATGAAACTTCTCTTTTCACTCCTATGAGAATCACAATAAAAGGCATGGGGCAGTTTTAAATGGAAAGAAAGCAAAAGAACAATACACGTGAGCTTACAAAATTACACAGTGGAAGGGTTCACGAAGGTTCTTCAATTACAAAATTAATCCTGGAGTAGAAGAGAATTCCAGATTCTACAGCTCATGTCTGAGAAAATCCCCTGCCTTGGAGCTTTTAACGCTGTCTTCAACAGGCAGCTGTTTTAACTAAGTAGCTTCAAACAGCTGAGGTAGGTAAAGGGGTTATAGGTCTCACCTGCCTCAACAAAGTCCCAATTCACAAGGGGCCTAAAAGAATTAGGATTTCAGGGCACACAATCACAGAATCACTGAATAATTCGAGTCGGTAATTCTCACTCTGCAGATACATTTCATGAACATCTGTCCCCAAATTTCACATGGACAACACGGTTAAATCTTGCTTAAGAAGGGCATTCATTAAGAGTCTCTATTTTGCTGGCCTAGAAAAATTAGAAAATGAAAAAGAAAATCTTTTATCCACAGAAACATGGAGGTGAGGAATGAATATTGCTCTTTGGAAGGGGCAGGAGAAGTAGTGAATCTCTTTGTATCACTAATATATTAGGACAGCTTGCTTCTATTTTAAAATTGGAGATCTCACTGGGATCTTTTTCTCCCATAGCTCACCTCCTTTTATCTCCCTTTCCTTTATGAGGCCAGGATACAGCTGAAATGGAAACAAGCATGAAAGAAAAGGGGGAAAAAAAGTTTTCACAATGAGTTAGAAAATCCCCAGTTTATAGGGTGCGCTGTATTTTTATTTCCTAGTTATACCCTTAAGATGCTCCTATTTAAACATTTTATGGCTTCCTCTTTTAAAGCCCTCTCTCTTTTAGTGGTTAAGTACCTTGAAGCCAAGATCTTACATTAAAGTAGAATCTAATTAGACCTTTCAGTTTCGACAAGCTACTGGACTCTTTGAGCTCCATTATAGAAGTGTACAGTAAAACCTTTTTTTTCCCTCTCTGTGGTGAAAATAGCAGTTATCTTCAAGGAAAAAAAGAGGGAAAAGACATGAATTAGCCCACCTCAATTTAAGCACAAGGCACAGGTAGGTGACCCTGCCTCTTTGTCCTTCTACATAAGAAGGATTTCAAATTTTGAGGCTGCAACTGGATGGGGAGATGTGGAAAGTGCCTGGTTGCTGCTTTTAAACCCTTAAATGCACCACATCTAAAATGCCTTCACACTAAAAGCCTGAAAATTGCAGTAACTACTTCAATAAGTAAGTAGTTTAAATATAATTTCTGGCACCACATATATATTCACAGGGAAAATGAGTTAAGAAAGACAGTACATAGTTTCATAAAAAGGAAAAAACATAAAAGTCTAAATATTCTTGCCACTGTGTACCCACGAAAGTAACTTCATTTAAAAAAAGAAAAATCAGCTATTAACTAGGATTCCTATCACTAGTGCCACATGTCCCTTGCTAGATAGAGGACCACCCATGGGACAAGGAGCAGCGACAAGAAGATACCAAGTATGCCCCCCCAAAGAATCCTGGTGTGATGTCTGAAGGTGCTGAAATCCTAAAACATGTTTCTTCAAACAGCAGTATACCAATGTAGATAATCTGATACTCCCCAGGTTTCTAGCCAACCTCTCTCCCAGAGCTCTGGAATCCACAATTAGCACATGAGTTGAACTCAACTGTAAATATTTAGGTCAGGAAAGTCTGACTGAGAGAGAGAGAGAAAGGAGACAATTGTCACTTTCACTGAGGTGGGCTAAAAATGTGCCCGGTTTTTAAGATGTGAGCACACAAGCGTGCTGGACAAAGAGAACAAGATTTAGCAATAGTTTCTTGGTTTGAGTCCTGAGGCGGGTACCCAGTGGCTGAGTGATACTGACAAGCCATTTATTCACTCTGAATCGGAGAGTCCTTAACCAGGAGATACAAACCAGAGCAGCCCCAACCTCTCAGCAGGGGCTGGGCAAGATGGTGGGACAGGGTAGAACACTCCACGCCTCACATGGAGTTAACCATTAACTTCATTAACCTCATTAACCATTAACCTCATTAACCTCACATCCTTCCTATCTCACCTATGATGAAGCAGACAGAGGTGGTCTCCATTCTGAGTTGCCTCCTTCTGTGACGACCTGATGTGGCAATAGTAGAAAACACAGCTTAAAATTCACGGGATCCAAAGATTTTGAATTGCCTGAGTGTTTACCGAATGTTTGACTTGGAGACTTTTGTACAATTTCAAAACTTTTATGTAAGACTTAACTAGCATTAATTGTTAGTCCTGTTATAACAGTGTCGGGGTTTTTTTGCTTGTTTTTTGTTTTGTTTTGGTTTGTTTTTCCCAAAACTCAGTCACACTGTATCTCCTCTTGTTTTTTAAACTGTGATTAGTGGCACGTGGGGGGCTCACTGCATTAAGCATCTGGAGTAGAAGAGATCTTCAGGTGAGGTTGTGATCTCAGGGTCCTGGGATCGAGCCCCACATCAGGCTCCCAGCTCAGTGGGGAGTCTCTCCCCCCCCACCTCCCCAACTCATGCTCTCTCTCTCTCTCTCTCTCACTATCTCTCTCAAAATAATAATAAATAAATGAAATCTTAAAAAAAACATAAAACAAACCTCTGGTTGCCCCCATCACTATCATTATAGTTATGAATGCAGGTGAATGAATGCCATTTTCACCTGCTTATTTTCCTCTGTATTCAACATGGATCTATTCTAGTATTTTTTTAAAGATTTTATTAATTCATTTAGAGCACAAGAGCATGACTTGGGAGCGGGGGCAGAGGGAGAGGGAGAGAGAGAATCTCAAGCAGACTACACACTGAGTGTGAGGAGCCTGACAGGCGACTTGATCCCACAGCCTTGAGATCAGGACCTGAGTGGAAGTCAAGAGTCCCATGCTTAACCAGCTGAGCCACCCAGGGGTGGGGCATAGCTTCTAGCATTATGTGGGAAGAGGATTGTCCTACAAGGGGGTGGTGTAGTGACAAACATGAATGATTGTGGATATAACATTTCTTGGGTTAAGCCAATCCATTAAAACAAAAACAAAATAAAACAACTGTTCAAAGGCAGTATTTTGTGTGGATAACCCAAAGTGGGCAGCCGAGTGCTGCAGGAGATGCAACAGGCTAAGATGGCATGCACACCTAAATCTTCTCCCTGATTTCTCACATGTCACAGCATTGCTACCTCCACGTGTCAGCTGAAGCTCTTGATTCAGAAGGCCACTGGCAGAAGACCCTGCCTTAAGCATGGAATCTTTAAAAGAAGCAAAAAAGGTTGGCTTGCTTTTTCATTTATTTGTCTTTGTTGTTATTTCTCCTCCACAGTTACAAATGGCATTATAAGACATCCAGGGGACACCTGGGTGGCGCAGTCAGTTAGGCATCTGCCTTTGGCTCAGGTCATGATCCCAGAGTCCTGGGATCAAATCCCACATCGGCTCCCTGCTCAGAGGGGAGTCTGCTGCTCCCTCTCCCTCTGCCTCTGCTTGTGTTCTCTGTCTCAAATAAATACATAAGATCTTTAGGGGCAAAAAAAAAAAAAAAAGACACTGCCAGAATGGAAGGGACTACTTAGATGAATATAAAAAGGACATCATGGGGGCACCTGGGTGGCTCAGTTGGTTAAGCATCTGCCTTTGGCTTGAGTTATAATCTCAGGGTCCTGGGACTGAGACCCACATCGGGCTCCCTGTTCAGCGGGGAGTCTGCTTCTCCCTCCTCCTCTGCCTGCCACTGCCTACTTGAGCTCTCTTTCTATCTCTCTGTCAAATAAACAAATAAAATCTTTACCAAAAGAAAAAAAAAGACATCACAGAAATCATTTTGTGAGATGTATAAAAATAAGGTATCACTATGCTGTGTACCTGAAACTATAAGACATTGCATGCCAAATACATGTGAATTTTTTTAAGAAAGGATACGCAGTTTTCAGACGCAAGATACTAAACAGCATTCTTTGTCCTCTGGCCATAATTAAAGCACCACACAACCTGTTCCATTTAGCAACTTATTTGGCAATGATCAAAAACTTTGAAAAAGTCTATATATTGGAGAAAATAGTACAAATACAATGCTCAGGTGTACCGCGAAATTATTTTAAATGCGTCATCCCTTTTTAGAAGCTCAGAGACAAAAGTCTTTACATTCTTTCACATAACACCATTTACTCCTTCAAAAATGTTCATTTGATCCTTGAAAAGAAATTATTAACGCATTCATCCAAGTACCAATTTTGCCATTTCATCCACTAAAAAAATGTATATTTCAGCAGAATGTGGGCAAACTCTATTTCTTTTTTCTTTCAAATGAGGAAATTGATTATTTACCCTAGAAGGCCAAGATTAACAATGCCACATGAGGGTTATTATTCAATCAGAAGGGAAGGTAAAAATGAGGGAAGCAGGGGTGAGTGGTAAAATTGTAAACATCCAGTGGTTAATGTCTTTTTTCTTTCAGTTTTCAGTGGTTAATGTCATTTTTCTTTCAGTTTTCCAATTTTGCACAATGCTCATTTTTTGCCCCTTTTAGGGCTGGCCTCCAAGACCGGCTTTAAGAAGGATGGTTATATCCTCTAAGGGTCTACCTTAAAAATGACCACCACGGGACCCGTTAGAACATCTTAATGGAGATCCATGATCTATGTATGCACTATAACACACCTTCCCCGTTCAAAGTCCCACCTCTCCACCTGCAACCCTGTTCCTCTCTCACTCTCCAGCCATATTCGCCTCCTTGCTCTTACTAAAAACTCCTGTTTTATGTCATTTTAGAGTCTTTGGGTTGATTTTTCCTCTTTCTGGAAATTTCTTTCCTCAGGAGGGAGGTAACTAACCTTGTAACTCTCCCCCCTCCTTTAAGTATTCCTGAACATCGCTTTTCAATGGTGCCTACACTAAGCACCCTTTTGAAATTTACAACCCCGTCCCAGGGATGATGCACCAGTGGATTCTAACCAACCTCTACATTCTTTTTCATAGTGCTTCTCACCTTCTGACCTAGAATTATTATGCATGTGTTCATCCCAGCTGAACAGTCTGTGAAGAAATCAAAGATCTTGAGTAAATGATGTTAGCTTCCACCTTAAGAAACTAGAAAAATTAGAGCAAATCAAACCCAAAATAAGGAGAAAAGATAAAATAATAAACATCTGAATGCGTATCAGTGTAATAAAAAAAAGAAAATAAGTGAAAATTTTAAAAGTTGATTTTTTTGAGAAAATTGATAAACCCCCAGAAAGACAAGACTAGGAAAAGAGAAAAGAGACAAATCATAGGCTGGGAAAGACAGAGGAGTCACACTGCAGAGTCTATGGATTTGGAAGGCTAATAAAAGAATACCATGGACAACTTTATGCCTTTGAATTTGATATCTTGAATGAAATGGACAAATTCCTTAAAAGAAATTAACTACCAAGGCTCAGTCAAGAAACAACAGATCAGTTGAATAGCCCTGTACCTCTTTTGAAAAATTTAATTTATATTTATCCTTTCCATGAAGAATACCTCAAGCCCACAGAGTTTTCCAAGAGACCATGTGCTGAAGGAAGGAAACTCACTATTACACATAAAGTCTGAAAAACCAAAGAAGTTCTTCTTTCCAAGTCATTCTTTGATGGCTGCATTTCCCAGAGACAAAAACCAGACAAATTAATTGTAAGAAAAGTAAACTATATACTAATATCCCTCAAGAATATAGATGTAAAAATTCTAAACAAATTCCAGCAAACCTAATTCAAAATACATTAAAATATTAATAGGCTGTGATTGAGATTTATATTAGTTATCTAGCATGAAGAAATCAATCATATTAACAAACTAAGGAAAAAGCAACATGATTACTGAAATAGATGCCAAAAATTTATTTGACAAAATCCAATATAAATTCTCAAAAAAGCAAAATAGTAACAGGTGGGAACATCCTCAACTTAATCAAGGACATCTATGAAAAACCTACAGTTAACTTCATGTTTGATGACAAAGACCTCATTCTTCACCTATATCATCCAGAAAACCCAACAGTATCTATTCTCATCACTTCTATTCAACATTGTACTGAAGGTTCTAAGCCCTTCAAAAAAGTAAGAAAAAAAAATACAAAAGACCTCTATATCAGAAAGGAAATTGGAAAAAGAAAAAGAAAAAAAGAATCTTACAGTCTTGTAAAGTAATAGCAAGAAATCTACTGTTTGAGTAAATGGAGTCCCAAGAAGAAAGAAGAGAAAGAATGGGGACGAAAAATATTGAAAGTAATCATGGACCTAAACTTCCAAATGTGGGGAGAGACATACATTTACCCTTGTGAGCTCCCTACCAAATTCCAAACCGAAGAAATAAAATGAAAACCCCACTCTTGCAACCCAAATAAAAAGATGGTGACATCACCAGGAACGCCTAGTAATGGGTTACCAGCGATGTCATTAATCACAGACACCTTGAATAAGACACTAGAGACCAGACCTCTGCAAAGAACTGAAAACCAAAATAACCCAGCCAATCCAGAGTTCTACACCCAGACAAAAATATTTAAGATTTAATAAAAACATAAAGATAAAATAAAGACTTTTTCAGACATTAAAATAATCAATAAGATAAAGACATTTTCAAATATTAACATTAAGATAAAATGAAGACATTTCAGATACTAAAACCAAGAGCTTGTTGCCAATAGATCTGCAATGCAGGATAAAGAAAGTTCTCTGGGCTGCAGGGGAGTGATGACAAGCTCCACCGGAAAGAGGGACGGGCACCAGAAATGATAAATATTTGGAAAAATAAAAGATGTTTTTATTTTCCTCTCAATGTAGAACATAAATATTTGTATCTTTTAGGATGACCTTTCTACCTATCTGCACAGCTGGACTCCCCTGGAGAGAAGAAGTCTGCCCTTCAAACACCTGTTCTTGCCTTTTTTACATCAAAATCTCCACCCTTGGCCTCAGTCATACTATCGTTAGGTAATTCCCACCATGATTGGTAATTCCCAATAAAACAAGCAAGCAAGCAAGCAAGCAAGCAAAGAGCATCTCTATTCAGAGATGCCTCTGTTGGTTCAAGTCTCTAGCAACAGTTTTTCCCAGAGATGGTTCGAAACTGTTTTTGTTGTTGTTGTTGTTTTGTTTTTGTTTTTGTTTTTTACCAACCTTAAAGGAAAGAAAGCAGGTAAAAAAGCACAGAGGTGTATGTCACCAATGTCTGATGGTTTATAACGCTGGCTACTGTAATTACAAGCTCTTAAATCTCCACGCGGTCACACAATACTCTATTAGTCACCTGAAGCCCCATTGGTTAGGATGGGAAAAAACTGGCAGAGCCGTCGGGAAAGCAGACGGACACGGGTTTCTTCATCTTCAGCCAGAAGCTTCTAAGGCTACCCTCTGCCTTCACATCCAGCTGGAAAATAGCATGATGAGATCTGGTTATTCTTCCTCGAAAGTCTCCACAGATCGTGATTTTTTAAAAAGACTAAAGAAACTGGAGACTAGAAGAAAATAAAGCTTGAGTCTCTTAAGCAACTGGGAACTTTTAGACAATGGGACTATTTAGGGTATAGATCAGCTAGATCTTTGAAATTGGACTTGGTAGATGATGTTTTAAAATGTGAGAGAAGAGAAGCCTGGGTGGCTCAGTTGGTAAAGCAGCTGCCTTCGGCTCAGGTCATGATCCCAGCGTCCTGGGATCGAGTCCCACATCGGGCTCCTTGCTCGGCAGGGAGCCTGCTTCTCCCTCTGCCTCTGCCTGCCTCTCTGTCTGCCTGTGCTCGCTCGCTCTCTCTCTCTAACTAATAAATAAATAAAATCTTTAAAAAAAATGTGAGAGAACTGGCCTACGATCACGTATATTCAGTCTGGACACTCCCTCCGATCACTTCTCTGTTCCATCTGACTTTAGCCTTTCCACAGCACCTCAAGCCCTCGGGGGGTGGGGGCGGAATCTAAACCTTCAAGGGCTCTGTTCAAAAACCACCAACTGGGGTCGGCTGGGTGGCTCAGTGGGTTAAAGCCTCTGTCTTCTCTGTCTTCAGCTCAGGTCATGATCCCAGGGTCCTGGGATCCAGCCCCACATTGGGCTCTTTGCTCAGCAGGGAGCCTGCTTCCTCCTCTCTCTCTGCCTGCTTCTCTGCCTACTTGTGATCTCTGTCAAATAAATAAATAACATCTTTTTTTAAAAAAATAAATAATTAATTTAAAAAAAAAACACCAACTGATGGGGTGCCTTGGTGCTCAGTGGGTTAAAGCCTCTGCCTTCGGCTCAGGTCATGATCTCAGGGTCTTGGAATCGAGCCCCTCATCGGGCTCTCTGCTCAGCAGGGAGCCTGCTTCCTCCTCTCTCCCTCTGCCTGCTTGTGATCTCTGTCTGTCAAATAAATAAATAAAATTAAAAAAAAAACAAACACTGACTAATACATAACCAGAGGCCATCACAATGAACCTGCCACTACCCATCATTTCATTTTCAGCAAAATCTTCCTCATTTCCCAGCGACCAGCTCCCAGAACTCTGCCTCTCCGTCCCTGCTCCAAACCCCGGGAAGAATAAACCCCTCTTTGTCTGCGACTCTACTGCATCGCAGCTCAGTCCCTTGTAAGACTGCTTGGTGTTTCTGCTGATCGTCTTATACAGTCGCAGCTGCTAGAGCGACTTTCTACTCTGCAGGACAAGGCCGGGGCCCTTTCTGCTCTGTGCTCCGTGACCGGAGCTGACACGTCTGCAGGCGGCGGGAACTGAAGGGAACGGTCTCCAGCTGCCCTAAGCAGCGCCCAATGGACCGGATGAAAGGCAGGACTGCGCTGGGGTAGGTTTCTGGATTTCTAGAAGGATCCACGGATGGGAACTCAGCTGACAAGAGAAAATGGGCAGAACTTCTAAACCACACAGATCCCAACTCATGCCAGGTTGCATATTTGCATGTAATTTTTACGCAGTGAAAACCGCACAGTGGGAACCGAAGTGGATTCTCATAATCATGGATCTCCGAATGCAGGAGGAGTGCTGACAGTGTTCGGCAGAGTGGGAGCGTCGTGAGAAAATGGTGTCAAAATGGGAGGGGGGGAGACCATCTTTCTAACATAGGAATGCAAAGACGAAGGAAGTCTCCAGACCGCCTATTTATTATACCAACAAAAACTGTCAGGAAGGAAAGACGAAAATGGTAAATTCAGGAGGATTTTTGAACACACGCTGCTCTAGGCACTTTTGTGAGGTCATTTTAATATGTGATCAGATTGTCCCTCCCAACAGCCCAGAGATCTTGTAGAGGAGAAAATGACATGGAGGAGAGTTAAGGGACTCACTCGGGATTGTGAATCTGGCGATTCAAACAGAGACATGTTCAGTTTCAAACATGTGCCCTAACCTGGAAATCAAACCAGAGTCTGCACGTCCTGTCATCGTTCTCTTAACAGGGACACCTGCTCCGGCCAGTTTCACACATCAGGATCTCAGCTACCGCCCTAGTCACCTTCAGGCGTTTCAGGTGAACAATCAAAAAATATCTCGATATTTTTGACGTTGTTAGTTTGTTTGCATATCACTCGGGAGTACATAATACCACTGTAAAGAATCATAATTATAATTATAATTATAATGTTAGCAGTGATGGCCAGGAGACTTCCAAGTAGCTGGAGGCAACAGCAGGTATGTAAGACACAACTCCGAAACCTCCTCCCCAGCAATCTGAAATAACCACGTCTACGAACACTCAAAGCCAAACCACACTCTCAAAGTTACTCAAAGACACAGAAGGCAAAACCGGCAAAATAAGTTTGTGTCAAAAGAGAAAAATAAAGACAAGCAAGTGCTGGTCTCACGTGGTACCGCCCCATTTCTGCCCTTGGTAGGACCAACAGCGCAGATGGAGAAACAAGCAAAACCACCAAGGGGATCAGAGCAGAAACTTCAGGCAAGGGGCCTGACTGTGAACGGGTGTGACCACCAGGAAAAGTAAATTCACTCTAAGTCTGAGAGGAGAAGTAACTGGGCAGATCAGAGCGAAAGCACACAGGAGGAATTTCAAAGTATGTCTTAAATGGGAAGCTATCAAAAATTAAAAAACAAAGTCACCACTTTCATGAGGCAACAATTGCAGGAGATGCAGGTGATGGGGGGAGATTCGGAGAGCTAGCTTGACTTGTGCGAGGCAGCTAAGACTTGGGCAGAGACCAGTCAATGTCTGTAAGATCAACTCTAATTCAATCAGAAGCCTTCTAAAATCCATGATGGTCAAATATAAAATTTTAAGTAAAGACAGCATCTGGCTATTCACTTTGACAACCCTGCCTCACACATGTCACTGTAATCCTGGCCCACATTCCAATAAAACATTAGTTATAAAAACAGAAGGCTATCCCATAGGCTATACTTTGCTGTTTAATCTTTTGAAATACTGCAGTAAAAGATTGTTTTACCTTGATTACCAAGTGTTTTGGTGCCCCATTATACTTTGTGCCTAAGGTGAGTGTATCAGTCCCCTTTCCCTTGTCTTAGTCTTGCTGATAAAAAATTTTAACTCATTACTCTCTATAAAAAACAGATGAAATTCCAGATATTAAGGAAAAAGGCAAAAAGTTGTTAAAAGAACTACCCTATTAAAAAAAAAAAAGCCTACACAGGGGCACCTGGGTGGTTCAGTGTTGGTTAAAGCCTCTGCCTTCGCCTCGGGTCATGGTTTCAGGGTCCTGGGATCGAGCCCCGCATCAGGCTCTCTGGTAGGCAGCGAGGCTGCTTCCTCCTCTCTCTCTGCCTGCCTCTCTGCCTACTTGTGATCTCTGTCAAACAAATAAATAAATAAAATCTTTTAAAAAAAAGCCTACACGTTTTCATAGGGAAATTCTGCTACATTCTTCAAAAGACCAGATATACCTAATACTCTGAATTATTTGAGGGCACTGAAAAGGAAGGAAAACTATATGATTCCTTTTTATAAGCCTTAATACCTAAACCAGATAATGATAGTAAAAAAAGAAAGAGAGAGAAAGGAAGAAAGAAAAAAATGCAGACCAATATTTCTCCTTAAATAAATTCAAAATTCTAAAGAAAATATTAGCAAACAGAATCAATACCTTAATAATGCATCAATCAATACATTATTAATAAGGATATTCTATGTCAAGTGGCATTTATGCAAAAATACAAAGTTAGTTCAATAGTTCAGACTTCTGTCTCTAGACCTTTGAGAGAACACATTTCTGTTACATTAAGTTGTCAGATTGAGGGTAATGTTGTGGCAACCCTTGGAAACTAATGCAGACTAATGCATCCCAGCTTTGCCTTCTAGAAGGACCTAGAAACACTGACATGAGTTCTAGGCTTCTCAGTCTCGTTCTCCATCATGAAGGAACCAGGATATCTTGAGGGGAATGACTGACTCCAGGATTAAGGCAGAGAAAACGCGAGATGAGTCTGGCACGTCTAATCGCATCAGAAAGGAAGAATACACTCAAAACAGATGAGGGCTTATCAAAACAAAGGGAGCCAACCTGGGGACGCTCCTAATATAGACAGAGCTGGAATAATCTGAAAGATAAAATACCGAATAGGAGAGTTACCCACAGACCAGATTTAAAATATATCCAAAATAATTAAGTAGGAGAGAAGGGAAAGTTCTTCCTTATAGAATTCCAATTGATAACTGGAACAGGGCCTGGGGCACCTGGGTGGCTCAGTCAGTTAAGCATCTGCCTTGAGCTCAAGTCATGATCCTGGGGTCCTGGGATCTCAGAGTCCTGGGATCGAGCCCCACATTGGGCTCCCTGCTCAATGGGGAGTCTGC
This sequence comes from Taxidea taxus jeffersonii, assembly GCA_003697995.1. Classification (NCBI taxonomy): domain Eukaryota; kingdom Metazoa; phylum Chordata; class Mammalia; order Carnivora; family Mustelidae; genus Taxidea; species Taxidea taxus. The sequence continues at coordinate 44,792 of ML110714.1, forward strand.
TTCTTCCTCTCCCTCTACTCTTCCCCCTGCTCGTTGCTCTCTCTTTCAAATAAGTAAGTAAAATCTCTTAAAAAATATATAGGAAAGCAAAGAGGAAACAAAGTACCAGGAGGCAAGCACCACAATAATAATTGTTGCAGACAAGCTCTTGCTGAGTGCTCCATTCAGGGGCAAATGTTTGAGTAGAAGCAGGATTTACATAGTCTCAAAGTGTCTTCCCTGAGTTATTTATTAGCAACACAGGGTAGGATGGTAACTTTACAGTGGGAAAATCAATAGAATCCATCTTAACCAAGTAACCAAAGGCAGTGTCACCAGCAATAAGATACCTAACATTATCAGCCCTCTGATAAGATGGAGTGAGGAGGACACATCATTTCTGTGGTGTTCTTCCCAAAGATGTATAATCTCAGCACGGGGAATAGAAAACATTGAGCAAGCCCAGATTAGGGGGGAAAAGGGGAAAGGATATTTATATTTCAGCCAAGCATTAGAAAGCGTGTTTAAATTATTTTAACCCCACTTAAGGAGCACTGGAAAATTAACTGATCCATCATCTTTAAAAGTGTCAAGGTCATGAAAATCAACATTGAGGTATTCCCATAGCCTTCAGGAGAGTAAGGAGATATAACAACTAATCACAAGGTGAAAACCTGGGTAGGTTCTGGAACAGAAAAAAAGAATATTGGCAGAAAAAGTGGTGTGAATCAAACGCAGCAGTTAGTTGAGTCAGTAGTATCCTACCAAATGTTAATTTCCTGGTCCTGATCCTTCTGCCCTGGCTGAGTAAGATGTTAACAGAAGCTGAGTGAGGAAAACCATACTGCTTTTGTGACATTTCTGTAAACCCCAGTTTTGTTCAAAATTTTCAAAAGTGACTGAACCTACAAAATAGATGAGAATAATACAGTTTACTGAACAGTTTGTTTAAAAAACACAAAATTAAATCAGTACTATTAGAGGGTGAAGGTCTTCTCCACTATTTTTTCCTTCCCCCCCTTCCTTTTCTTTCTGTTCATTCCTTCCTTCCTATCTCTTTCCCTTTTTTTCTCCCCCGCTTCCTTCTTTCCTTCCATCTTCCCTTTTAAGCTTGATGAGGAAACACATCCCATAGCAGAATGTTTGTTCAATCTTGTTATAGTTTTGGGAGACTTTCAAAAGCCTCATTAGAGGGACTCAAGATACAATTATCTGATTAAAATCAACCCTGGAAGTAATCTGCTTCCATTTGACAAAAAACCTCTTTTCTCTGAGCCAGGTTTAGCTCCACTGCTCAGACTGTTTGGGGAAACTGTATTCAATAGCTATTTACTTCCACTAAGCTGAGGAAAATAGGAAGGGAACATAAAAACAGAGATGATGTTGGAATGGGGACAGGTTTTAAGAAAAGAAGGAAATGACAAAGACAGTAAAAGTTCTTTTTAGAAAGCATTTTTGTTCCATTAGTAGGGCAAAATGGACAGTTTGCCATAATTATCATAAACTGGGGATTTTTGAGGGAGGACCTTAAAAATGCACAATCTGAAATAAATATCACGAATCGTTAAAACCTTATTTAAATTATCAAATATAGGACAAGATCCAGGACTCTTTTTTCCCCTATGGCTGCATTTGTGTCAGGTGGGAAATAGAGATCAAGTAACTATCTATTCATACCTCTTGTAAAATTTCCCAATGCCCTCACCATCACCATCATCCTAAAAGATGTCTGTATGTCATTACCTCACTGCCCAAGCTGCTCTAAACACCATCAGATAACAGGACAATGCCATGGTTGTTTTTAAAAATTAGAGTGGGGGAGAAGATGAGGGCTGTTTTTTGTCCTGAAGAAAGAAGAATCTATTGTCAAATGGAATATTAAGGACTAATCTCTCATATCATATAATTATGATAATGTCAGACATTTTTCATGAAGGGGAGTAAACCAGATAAAAGAATTAACAGAAAATGATTCGAAGGCCATGTGCTGTGAACTAGAGGGAAAGCTTGGTGCAAATAACCAGAACACCTGGGGTCGTGGGTCCTTAGGCAAGTTAACTTTTTCAAATTTCATTTCCCCCTCTAAAATTAGGAGGCCTAATTACATTGTTAAATGCTGTCCAGACCTCTAAATTTGTGCAATTTCAATAAGTCTGCTGAATTTGACTTCAAGCTGAGTGATAATTTTGTTCATACACTCGATTCTTTCCAAAAACCTTTTTTAAGTCTACGATTTAATTCACATATTTTTTTTCTTTCTCTAATCATCACACTGCAGTTGAGAAATTTCGTTTCTAAATATATAGAGGGCACGTATTATATATAGTGTATTTACCTAAGTATCCTAAAGAGTGCAAATTATGGTTTAGACTTAATGTTCTTAAAGAGCAGAAATCACAGTTTTAGGTGAGTTTTATCTGAGGAAAGAAATATTAGCAGGGAAAACTGATATCCATATAGAGGCTCTGATCATTGGATCCTATGGTGCCCACAAAACACTTGCTAATAGCATTACTGATAACTTCATTTTGCAAATCAGTGGATATTTTTAACAGATGTGGTTAACAAGTATCTTTATTTGTAAATAATAAATAATATTACTAGTAAAGCTTAGCTCTCCTGGTCCTTCTCGTGTCATAAGTTCTATTCCCTGATGCCCAGATACCTTCTGTTCCTCAGTCTTCCATCTTTGACCCGCACTTCTCACCTTCTCCCTGACTGCTTGCTTCAGTATTTATTCCCAGGTAAAGTACCAAACATGAAACAATGCTTTTGAAAGAAGCATTTACTACATTTTCCATGAGAACAGAGCACGCCATACCATGCAAGACCGTGTGCTGAAACACCACATTTTGCCAGGAGGAGTGAGGGGAAAACCCAGATTACAACTTCCTTTGGGGTGTTCTATGGGATAAACAGTTTAGGATTGGGCTGTTCCTGGTTTTCTGCTACCTGGCCCTGGGTTGATTTTTTTTTAAGGTTTTTATTTATTTATTTGACAGAGAGAGACACAGCGAGAGAGGGAACACAAGCAGGGGGAGCAGGCTTCCTGCTGAGCAGGGAGCCTGATGCAGGGCTTGATCCCAGAATCCTGGGATCCTGACCTGAGCCAAAGGCAGGCGGGTAAGGCCTGAGCCAGTCAGGTGCCCCCGCTACACACACCCCTGGGTTGATTTTGAGCAGGGGAAATATGGGCTCGGTGTGTGTGTGAGATAAGGAAAAGGTACAGAGAATTGGTTCTAGACCACAGGATGGACACCGCCCTGGTTATTAGTCCGGCCGTGTAATCAGTGTGTGCCAAAGAGACAAGTACCGGAATCTAAGAAAATACAGCCAGAGTTTACTGTCTACTCTGGATTTTTTTTTTTTTAAATATTTCATTTACTCATTTATTTGACACACACACACACACACAGAGAGAGCAGGGGGAGCAGCAGGCAGAGTGAGAGGGAGAAGCAGACTCGCCTCTGAGCAGGGAGCTGGACTTGAAACTTGACCCCAGGATCCTGGGATGGAGACCTGAGCTGAAGGCAGACACTTAACTCCTGAGCCACCCAGGTGCCCTACGTTTGGATCTTTCAACAGCACATTCATCCTCACATCCGGACCTCACTAGATTCTACAGCCTTCATCGATATGTGTGTGTGTATATGCACGGATGAAGGTAGCCATCTCTCTGTTACATATCTCCTTATGAATATCAGTGAATACTTCAATCCCAAGAACTCAAAATCGAAGTTGTTATTCCCGCCTAACAACCTTGACCTTTGTCCTCTTTTCCCTATTTGCTTGCCATTATTAGACACCCAATCACCCAAATCCTAAATCTGAAAGACAACAGTGCCTCTTTGATTATCCATGTATCTATGACCAGTTATCAGTGCCTTCTGTCCTCACCTCTTAAATAGTTCTTTGATTCTGTACACTATTTTCAATTCATGATTCTTTATCAGACAAAGTACTGGTGCATAAAAACACTTGTCAAATGTCTGTCTCTGCCTAGTTCCACATATTATGTGCTTCCCATACAAAGCAAAAGGGAAGTTAGTAAAATAAGACTGGGAAAAATAATTACATTGTAACCACCAAAGGCCTGGGGGCTAACTTCCCTTTTGCACTTTATGCTCACTAATAAAATAGCTGTGATTCCTTTAAAAAATAAAAAAAAATAGGGGCGCCTGGGTGGCTCAGTGGGTTAAAGCCTCTGCCTTCGGCTCAGGTCATGATCCCGGGATCCTGGGATCGAGCCCCACGTTGGGCTCTCTGCTCATTGGGGAGCCTACTTTCTCCTCTCTCTCTCTCTCTCTCTGCCTGTCTCTCTGCCTATTTGTGATCTCTGTCTGCCAAATAAAAAATAATAATAATAATTTAAAAAAAAATAATAATCTGTTATTTTACCTCTGTATTGCTGTGTAGCATGTCCCCAGTATTTAGGATGTCCCTGCTCCCACGCATCAGTTGGGCAAGTTCTTTTGCTTACATGTCCCTCAGAACCTGCTAGGGTTTTCATTTCTTTTGAGAGACTTCCCTAACCCACCCTGTTCATCTGTACTGGTTCATCACTCCATGCTTTTCCATGCAGTTTTCCCAGTGTATGGAAAACACTCCAAAAACTTCCCACCCACACCCATGCCTAAAGTTTCCAAAGAGCAAAGCTATTTTACACATCTGGATCTCGCTGACTCCCATCCACGGTCTGTTTCCTGAATCAAAACTGAACTAAATTTGAAAGATTCCAGAACACTTCTCTGACTGGGGCTCCCAAAATTAAAAGTTATGGAACAATTTTGTTCCCAACAGAGAAGATGTTTTTCCTGGTAAATCTATTACTAGCAGCCAAGTTCAAATATATATATAATTTCTTTTTTCTTTCTTTCTGGTTTTTTTTTTTTTTTTTGGTTTCACTACTAGGCAGCTGTGGGATAATGCACAGCTTCCCACATCAAACAAAGCCTGGTTTATTAATATGTAGTCTATTTTATACCAAACCAACTGCACCCAAAAAACCCTTTTAGAGAATATATAGAAGGGGAAAATGCTGAGAAAACAGTTTATGTAAATATAAAAACAAGAGCTGAAGAGCAGGGTGTAACACCAGACTGTAAAGTTCACTAAAGGGGCGCTTGGGTGGCTCAGTGGGTTAAGCCTCTGCCTTCGGCTCAGGTCATGATCTCAGGGTCCTGGGATCGAGCCCCGCATGGGGCTCTCTGCTCAGTGGGGAGTCTGCTTCCTCCTCTCTCTGCCTGCTGCTCTGCCTACTTGTGATCTCTCTGTCAAGTAAATAAATAAAAAATCTTTAAAAAAAATCCACTAAAAACATAATTTATGTTATTTTAAGAATTTTCTTTAGGAAAAAATAATAGGGAATATTTCCCTATACAAAAAGTAGCAGGTTTGAAAAATACCCCACAATAGTGTGTTTTTAAGTTTTTTATTAAATATGTTCAATAATGTATTTTAAGCTATAAGCTTAGGTATTTAATTCTTTGGAGTATAACCAAATTCTCTTATCTTACGCTATATTACTAGGTAAACAAGTCAAATGTTCTTGCCAGCAATAAAGTCTTTAAGTCAGTATTCCAAATGGTGCCTTCCCCTCAAGCTGAGCATGTCTAAAATAGATTCACTGTAGGGAGCAATATGTTTTTACAAATGTGTACATAAGACAAAATCAAGACTGATAAGTTGACATGTGATAATAAGAATAAAGTTGAGTAGTCTTAATATTAAGGGTTTCTTAATATTACACAGAAAACATGGTAGCAAATTGTGTTCCTTAGATTCAAAATTCCACTAAGCACTAAAAAAATAAGAGAATCAGAGTTCAGTATTTATACTATAAAAGGAATGGGGAAAATATTTCTAATTTTTATTTAAGCACATTTTCTTTATACATCAAACCATTTTGATTCTGGTGTAAGGTAGTCTAGTTCATTAAAATACTATTTTAAAATGTATCCATTTTACTAAAAACTAAATGGACAATTGAAAGTACTTTAAAATTCACAATAGGCTTCTGGAGAGTCAAAAATTAAATGCTCAGTGGTACAGCTATTCAGACTTTCATTCTGCAAAATTATTAAAAAGTCCCTAGATTTTGATAGTAACAAATCAAAATCAGCAAATAATACTGTGTTTACCTACCATTTCCATAATTTATTAAGTAAAAATGTCAGGGTAGCTGAGATCTTGGTAATATATCATCTATCACTCCTCCTCTCCTTGTCCTTTTTTTTTTTTTTTTTTATAGATGAGCAACCTGAGATATCTTTGACCTAATAGTTAGGGTCATATAAACAAATACATGAAGACTTTTGATGAGAGGTAAGGAATACACAAGAATGCAATATATTTGCAAAATGGCTATTCTGAATCTTACAATCACACCAATCCAGGGCTTGAGGTTTCTATAGTAATTTAATACATAGTAATATGAATTAATAGTTTCCATTGGCCAAATAATTTGACCTCTAGAATGTAATTATTTGGGGGTACATAGAGGTAAATATTAAGAAAATAGTCACACTATTATTAACAATAATAAAAATTTTAAAACCTAATTGTGAAACCATAAGGAGCTGATTACTTATTCTGCATTGATCGGAGAGCATATTTTAACTATTCCAAAAAATACATTTTTTCAATGAATATTTAAGTTAGGACAAGATTATAATCTTTTTTTGTTTGTTTTTTTAAACACTTTATTAACTGTGGGGGAGGGGGTTGCAACACCCATGATTAAATATAAATTTGCCAGCTACTAAAATCTGCATTTTTCAATAAGGAACCCAAATAATTATGTTTATCTTTTTTCCCCACATTTTATTTATGTATCTATTTCAGAGAGAGAGAAGGAGAGCATGAGCAGGGGGGAAGGAGAGGGGTAGAGGGAAAAGCAGACTCTCCTCTGAGCAGGGAGCCCCATGGGTTCAATAACAGGACCCTGGGATCCTGACCTGAACCAAAGGCAGACACTTGGCCAACTGAGCCACCCATGTGCCTCTAACTATGTTTATCTTAACAGTCCAATATATGGGTAATTCCAAATGAAAATGCTTTCTCATACTTGGTTATAGTAATTTCATAAGCATGAGCTTCCTCTTTTTTAAAATTTTCTCTTCATTATGATTTTCTTTTTTCTTTATTAACATGTAATTTGTTATTTGCCCCAAGGGTACATGTCTGTGATTCATGAGTCTTACACAGTTCATAGCACTCACCATAGCACATACCCTCCCCAATGCCCATCACCCAGTTACCCCACTGCTCCCACCACTCTCCACTCCAGCAACCCTCAGTTTGTTTCCTGAGATTATGAGTCTCTTATGGTTTGTCTCCTTCTCTGGTTTCATCTTGTTTCATTTTTCCCTCCCTTCCCCAATGATGATTCTCTGTCTTGTTTCTCAAATTCCTCATATCGTGAGATCATATGATAATTGTCTTTCTCTGACTGACTTATTTCAGTAGGCATAATACTCTCTAGTTCCATCCATGTCATTGCAAATGGCATGAGATACCACCTCACCCTAGTCAGAATGGCTAAAGTTAACATCAGGAAATGACAGATGTTGGCAAGGATGCGAAGAAATGGGACCCTCTCCTACACTGTTGGTGGGAGTACAAGCTAGTGCAGCCACTCTGGAAAACAGTATGGGTTCCTCAAAAAAGTTGAAAATAGAGCTACCCTATAACCTAGCAATTGCCCTACTGGGTATTTACCCCAAAGACACAAACGTAGTGATCCAAAGGGGCACATGCACCCAATGTTTATAATAGCAATGAACACAATAGCCAAACTATGGAAAGAGCCTAAATGTCCATAAACAGATGAATGGATAAAGAAGAGATGTGAGATATATAGATATATATATATGAATATATATGAATATTATGCAGCCATCAAAGAAAATATTCTTGATATAATACTTTGTGAATAAACCAGCATATAAAAGTACATATACATCATAAATATAACTGAGTGTATATACACAGGTAAGAAGAAAACTTATCAAAATTGTCAAAAATGAAAATGGTTATTATCTTAATGATGGAATTACTTCCTTTGCATTGCCTTCTAGAATTTTCTTATTTTTGAATAAATTCTTGTCATCTTTGCAAGTAAAGTAAATTTATATTTAAAGAGAAAATTTTAGTGCTCGCTTCAGCAGCACATATACTGAAAAAAACTTTTAGCTGTAACATTTGCATTCAATCAATATATTAATTTAAAGTAAGGGATATCTGCATACTCACAAAATTAATTCCACAGAATTAATAGTTTTTTCTGTAATGTATTTTATAGTATATTTGATATACTATAAAATATATCGATATATATATATCATTATATATAATGATATATTTGAATATAATGGAAGTACATGTATTCTTAAATGTTCTGTAAACGAGGTACTTCTTTGCCTGAATGAACTTACTACAAACTGACCATATGACATAGCACCAAATCTCTAAATTTTGAAGCCTGTAATATGCTACAAATAAATTTATCAGTACAAATACCACAAGTGACAAAGAAACATATTACAAAGCATATTGCAGTGACAAATAAGAAAAAGTGAGGTCCAGGGAAAAGAAAGAGGCTATTAACTACTTCACACCCATTAGTATGGTTACTATAAAAAACAAAAAACAGAAAATAACAAGTGTTGACAAAGAGGTGAAGAAATTGGAATGCTTATGTACCACTGGTGGGAATGTCAAATGCAGCTATCATGGAAAAAGGTATGGTTTTTCCACAAAAATTTGAAATTGAACTACCATATGATCTAACAATTCCATCTCTATGTATATTCCCCCCCAAACTGAAATCAGCCAATTAAAAAAAAATATTTGTACACCCATGTTCATGGCAGCATTATTCACAATTTCCAAAAGGTAAAAGTAACCAAGTGCCCATGGATAGATGAATGGATAAGCAAGACGTGATACAGACATACAATGGAATACTTTCAGTTTTAAAAAGGAAAGAAATTTTAACCTGCACTAAAACATGGAGAAACCTTAAGGACATATGTGAAGGGAAATAAGACAGTTACAAAAGAAGAAATACTGTATGAACCCACATATACGAAATACCTACAGTAGCCAAAGCCATGCCTACTGGAAATGGAATGGTGGTTCCAGGGTCTGGAGGGAGAAGGGAATCAGTAGTTATTTAACAGGTACAGAGTTTCAGTTCTGAAACATGAAGAGTTCTGAGAACAGATGGTAGTGATAATAGCACAAGGATGTGAATATATTTAATGTTACTAAGTGTACACTTTAAATATGGTTAATATGGTAAACTTTACATAACAGAAAGCAAATGTAATACAGTATCGAGTTACATTCCTTAAAATATATTTTCCCGGGATCCCTAGGTGGCTCAGTCTGTTAAGTGTCTTGACTCTTGATTTCTTCTCGGGTCATGATCTCAGAGTTGTGAGATCGAGCCCCATGTTGGGCTCTACCCTAGGTGTGGAGGCTGCTTGGAATTCTCTCTCTCCCTCTCCCTCTGCCCCTTCTCCCATGCTCGCACTCTCCTTCTCTCCCTCAAAATAAAAAAAAAAAAAAATTAAAAAAGAAAATACATTTTCCCTGACACAACAAAGCACTAGTGAATGAAACAGTAGAAATTCACAATAAATAAGAAAAATCACAGTCCAGATATCATTGCCTTGTCTTTAAAATGAAGTAGGTATTGACTGAAGGAAATAAATGTGTATCTAAGGATAGGAGGCTTCAAAATAATATTTAGAAATTCATGAATGAGAGATAATAAGTCAAGTGTCAACCTTTCATATCTCTTTTACAATGATATTTAGGAGTTCAGCCAGATGCTACTGAATACTTCTATTTTATTTTATTTATTTTATTTTATTTTATTTTACTTTACATTAGTACATTTTATTTTATTTTAACGTTGAAAAGAAGTATACAAAGCCTAAAGAATAATGTTGGCAGACTCATTTCTTTATTAAAGTGTTTTAAGTGAGTGTAATCTTTAGCATAATGCCTCGCAGTATAGGGAATTCTTGAGAAAAACAGACTTGTTTTTAAATTTCACTCACCTCCTTGTCAACAACAACAAGAACTTAGGCATAAGGCCTATCTTCTCTGAGTCTCAAATTTTCTGCTTAAAACTGGGGTAAAAAACTGGCCTACCAGTGTTACTAGGACCACTCAAGTCACATGTAAAGGGCTCAGTGCATGGTGATTAAGATAGCTACTTTTGTAAATATCCCTTAGTGTAGCTGAAAACTGATAACTGCACATTTCTGGATCATCCAGCAAATGGTAACAACCACATGTGTGAATACTGAGAGAATCTACTTACAAAAGATGCATGATCCAAAAGAGACCATAACCTACATAGACATTAAATTAATCTCCCTATGAACAATATAACAAGTTACTCTATTAGTACAGTAAGAAGATAATACATATTTCTGAGTGTAGAGAAGAGCAATTAAAAAATAGTTTCCAGGGTAAAAAAAGGGTAAAAAATAATGTTCATATTTTTGATGCCTGTCTTAGCACCTGTCTTAGCAATGTTTCTTGTGAGTGAATGGGCAGACTTGCAAGACATTCCAAGTCAACCAAGATGGCAACAGAGGAGGCTCCTGAGTGACTCTCCTCCCACGGACTCCCTGAATATACTGCTACGTGTGAGGTAATTTCTTCTGAAAGAGATTTAGAAACTAGCTGAGTCACTCCTACACATTAGATGAATGAGAAAATGCCCCCATGAAAATGGGTAAGAAAGACTGAGACATATTTTATCATAAACCCCACCTCTAACACAGTGCCATACAGTCAGAAAGGGACCCTCAGCTCCTAGTTTCTCCCTGAGGAGTGAAGGATTTGAACACCATGTAGCAGTCCAAATTTTAAACCTTCCAAGGAAGAGATGGTATCCTAAAACACTTAGCTCTGAAAGTCAATAGGACTTGTGTCTGTGAGACTGGCAGACTGCAGCAAACAAAGAAGCAATTCTTAACAGGTGCATGAGCATTCACAGCCACTATCCCCCAGGGCTCAGGGAGCTGGGAAATTCTCCATCTCTCAACTTTCACTAAAAGAGGCTTATCTGCATACTTCAAAGTTTCTGCCCAAGGGCCAGGCTTCTAAATTAGCAAGCCTCTAAGGACAGCTGTGATTTTTCCCAGAGACCAAGGAAGTCAGCAGACACCTCTCATGCCTTCTCCCTCCAGCTACTCCAATAACAAAATTAAGTCACCAATAATTCCATTTAAGGACCTAGTATATACACCTGGTACCACAGCTACAACTTTTGTGTTAGTCAGTTGAGAGATGGAGCCCTGTATTGCTAGGCTCCAATAGTCAATGGGGCTTGCATTCATAAGTCCGACAGGATTGGAGCAAACAAACAAACACACATACATGGTTCTCAATGGGCACACGAAGAACACCCCTGCTGCTATAAACTTGGGCCACACAAAAGGATCAGGCAAAAATCGCCATCTGTCAGTTTCTCACTAGAACAGACTTAACTACATACTTTCTCAGCTGCTGCCTCAGGGTCCTGCATCCAATCATCCTGCACCTAGGTGCTGACTGTAATGCTCCCCCTTTGCACACTGAATAGTTTTGGCACACCCTCCACTACAGGGCTACTAAGAACAAAGAAGGCAGCTTGGACAATCACAAAAGTTTGAGAGATAACTACGCACTTGGGCTGACTGGCTGTTGGGGTTTGTTTCCTACACAAGACCTCTCCATCAAAACTGGGAGAGGTGTACCTTTTATCTAATACACAGAAACTAATACAACATCAAGGAAAATAAAGAAACAGAGGAATATGTTCCAAAAGAACTTGTTCCAAAAGAACATGATGAAACTCCAAGAATAGATCTCAATGAAATGGAGATAAGTGATTTATCTCATAGATAGTTCAAAAATAATGGCCATAAGGATGCTCACTAAGGCCAGAAAAGCAACACATGAACAAATGAGAATTTTGATAGGGAGATAGAAAATATTTTTAAGTTCCAAACAAAAATCATAGAGCTGAAGAAGACAAAAACTGAACTGTAAAATAATATAAGAATCAACAACAAACTAGGTCAAACAAACAAAGGATCAGAGAATTCAAGGACAGGGAAGTAAGATTCATTCAGAAAAAAAAAAGATAATAGCAAAATATTCAAGACGGCTTAAGGGACCAATGGGACACCACTGAATGAATCAATATATGCATTATAGGGAGTCCCAGAAGGCAAAGAGAGAAAAGGGCAGAAAGCTTACTCAAAGAAGTAATGGCTGAAAATGCCTGAAAAAGAAACAAACATCTGGATCCAGAAAACATAACACACACCAAATAGAGGAATCCAAAGAGACCTACACTGAGATGCATCATAATCAAATTGTCAAAAATTAAAGACAAGGAAAAAAATAAAGAAAAGGAGATAATAGCAGCAAAAGAACAACTTGTTATGAACAAGGGAATTGCTCTAAGACTGTCAGCAGATTTTTCATCAGAAACCTTGCAGAGTAAAAGGTATTGGCATGACATATTCAGAGTGCTAAAAGATAAAAACAAAACAAAACAAAAAAACCCTGCAAAATAATTCTACCCACCAAAATTGTCCTTCAGAATTGAAGTAAAGATAAAGAGTTTTTCAGACAATCAAGGCTAACACATTAGGGCAGTCTTAGAAGAAATGTTAAAGGAAGGTCTTTAAGCTGAAATGAAAAGATGTTAATTAGTAACATGAATACATGTGAAAGAATAAAGCTCAGTGGTAAAGGTAAATACATAGTTAAATTTGGAATATTTCAATGTTGTACTAGTGGTGAGTAAGTCACCTATAACTCCAGTATGAAGATAAAAACACAAATATTAAAAATAATTATGACTACAGTAATTTGTTAATGACTATACAATGTAAAAAGATGCAAATTGTGACATCAAAAGCATAAAATGTGGGAGGAGTGGGGAAGCTTTTTTATGTGTTCAAAGTTAAGTGATAATCAATCTAAAATAGATTGTTATAAATATAAGATATTTTTGGTAAGTTTATGGCAACCTCAAAACAAAAGTCTAAAGTAGATACATAAAAGATAAAGGAATTAATGCATCCCACTACAGGAAATCATCAAATGATGTATTAAAAAACAAAACAAGGGGTGCCTGGGTGGCTCAGTGGGTTAAGCTTCTGTCTTTGGCTCGGGTCATGATCTCAGGGTCTTGGGATCAAGCCCCGAATCGGGCTCTCTGCTCAGCAGGGAGCCTGCTTCCCTCTCTCTCTCTGCCTGCCTCTCTGCCTACTTGTGATCTCTGTCTGTTAAACAAATAAATAAAATCTTTAAAAACAAAAACAAAAACAAAACAAAATGCAGTTACATGTTGCCTACAAGACCATCAGCTCAGCTTTGACACAAGACTGAAAGTGACTGTATATAAAAAGATGTGCCATGGAAAAGGAAATCAAAATTAAAGCAAGGATAGCCATGCTTATATTAGACAAAATAGACTTTGAGCTAAAGACTGTAACAAAAAACAATAATGATAAAGGAGTCAATCAGAAGAAGAGGAGACAACTGTTAAGTATTTATGCACTCAACATAGGAGTGCCTAAATGTATAAAGCAAATATTAACAGACCTGAAAGAAAAAAACAATCAACAATACAATAATAGCAGGGAACATCAATGCCCTACTTCCAACAATGGATAGATCATCCAGACAGAAAATCAATGAGGAGACAGTGGGTTTTAACAATACTATAGACCAAATTGACCTAACAGTCACATACAGAACATTCCAGCTAACAGCAGCAGAATACACATTTTTCTCAAGTGCACATGTGACATTTCCCAGCATAAATCATGTGAGGCCACATACTCAAAAAAATGTCCTAACAAATTTAAGAAGATTGAAATCCTAGCAAGCATCTTTTGCAAACACAATGGTATGAAAATAGAAATCAATTACAAGAAGATGACCACATGTCTGATAAGAAGGAGTTAATATCCACAATACATAAGAAACTTATGGAACTCAATAGCAGCAAAACAACCCAATTTTAAAAATGGACAAAGAACGTACATTGACATTTTTCCAAAGAAGACATATAGATGGTCAACAGACACATGAAAAAGTGCTCAACATTTCTAATCATCAAGGAAATGCAAACCAAAACCACAATGAGATAGCATATCACACCTGTTAGAATGAGTCTTATAAAAAAGAGAGAGAGAGAGATAATAAACACTGACAATGAGGCAGAGAAGAGAGAATTTCTGTACACTGTTGATGGAAATGTAAATCGGTTCAGCCACTATGGAAAACCGTATGGACATTCCTCAAAAAATAAAAAAGAACTAACATGTAATTCGGCAGTCCCATTTCTGGGTATATATTTAAAGGAACTGAAATCATTATCCCAAAGAGATATTTGTGCTTCCATGTTCATACCAGCATTTATTCACAATAACTAAGGAATTGTCTAAGGTATGGAAATACCTATCAATGGATGAAAGAAAAAGAAAATGTTCCCTATTTCCCTTATCCCCCAGCAGGAACAAAAATTTCACCAACCCATTTATACTGAGACCACCTCTAATCTCTATTTTTTTTTAATCAGGTTGACCTTCTTATCCCTGTTTTCACTAGATTTTGCAGGGGAGTACCAATATAATTAAAATGAAGTAGTGGAGAAAGACTGAATTACAGAATACCTCTGCTCCACCCAATAAATCAAAAATTCCAAATACTTTTTTAAAAAGCCACCAGAAATTTACTAACCTAACATAATGAGAAGATAGTTTATAGTCTGAAGCTACGAACTGCAATGAACATGCCGCAGACTAGAAAGAGATGTAGGGATGGCCGAATTCCCAATCTCTCGATCTTACCTCTCTATGATCTCTACCCTGGAAAAGGTGCAGAGAAAGAATCTATGTGGACGACATCTTAAGAATTCATGAATGTTTTGCAAATGAAAGGCTGTATGCAGTGGTATGTTTACAACAGCTTTTAGCATGGTTGCATTAAATTGGTTTCTTTGTTTTTTTTAAGAAGTCCATCAAACCACTCCAGGACTTTAGCATAGATGAGGACTTCAAATATCTTCCAGCGTATGGTATTGTCTGGAAGACCAAGACTTTATAGGTATCTTGGGCAGTGATGCAGTTCGTTTAAAAAGTAGTGGAGAACAGAAAAGCTCATTCAAGTCTCCCATCATGGAATCTTTCTATTGACTAAAGAAAACTTAAGGAAAAGCCTTACCCATCTCTTAAATGATAGTTCAAAGAGAAAGATGCAGTATTCAAGGTGAGGGTAAACTAACATCTGGCACCCACACAGTATCAGAGATATTAACTTTGCTTACATTAAGCATGGGTATATTGGGGGAAAATTTATGTTAATTATCAAAGAACACCATTTTGAAGTAGTAATAATGAATATAGTAATGATTAAGGTGGCATAGCTTCCTACAAAGTGAAAATATCTGATATGGAAGCCAATTAAAGCAAGAAACAGAAGACAAGTTTCCATCAGCATTTTATAGTATTGAAGAACATTGTAAAAATAGAAATTCAACTAAAGTAGATTTCAATTTATAAAATGATAAATTTATAGAATGGGAATTTTTCAGGTTATAAATAAGGAAGTATAATAACACCAATGAGCTATATATAACATCACATACTATAGTAGCTATTAGCACATGTATAGAATAACATTTCCTGAATTTGAAACCTAACTCTTCCCCTTACTAATTGCAATGTTGGGCAAATTATGTAACCTCGGGTGATTTCATTTCTCATCTCTGAAATGAGAGCAAAAGTACTATTTTCTGTATTAGGTCTGATGTGTTAACTAATGTGGCTATTGTTGAATAAATTGAATAGATTGCAAAGGACATGCAATAAAACAGAGCTTGTGAAAATTAATTCAGTGGAATAAGAAAAGACGTGAGAAAATGTCAGCAATTTTAAAGGAAAAAGGGAAATCAGTAAAATTAAAATAACATGGTAGACTTCAAGGTAAGATATTAGGTTGGATATATACAAATAAGTTCACACCATTCTAAAAATCAACTTTATTACAGCGGTAATTGTAACTAATAAAGATACACCTTTAAAATAAGCACTGAAGGAAGGTAAGAATACAAAAAGTGGAAATAGTATTAACTATTGAACTATTGGACTATATAAATATTGAACTATATAAATATTGAACTATATAACTATTGGAAACTAGAAAACATGTTGATGTGCACTAAATATCCAAGCATGTTAAAAAGTCCAATTCATATTCTAAAATCCTCAAAGGTTTATGGAACCTAGAAGACTACACTGTGTCCTACTGTCCTAGGGTCAGACACTCACCTTCTAGAGAGGAGATTGGAAGAGCTCTCATTAAGGAAACTAATCATCCCAGGTTCCTGGATGGCTCAGTTGGTTGGGCAACTGCCTTTGGCTCAGGTCATGATCCTGGAGTCATGGGACCGAGTCCTGCATTGGGCTCCCTGCTCAGCAGTGAGTCTGCTTCTCTTTTTAACCTTCCACCTCTCATTCTTTCTCTCTCTCTCTCTCATTCTCAAATAAATAAATAAATAAACTCTTAAAAAAAAAAGGAAACCAGTCATCCCTACAGAAAAGATCTAAATATTCTTAAGTTCAATAAATAGCCTAACAGGTTATCATACAGTAAAGCTCAGTTTAACAAGCCCGCTATGTCCACAAAACCTCTAATTAGCCTTTTAGCCACACACACACACACACACACACACACCCCTTAAACATGAGCCTCAAAACTGAGAATTTCCAAACTCTTGAAGAAAGCTTCTTATTTGAAGAACAGAGACTCAAACAAGAAAACAAAAGAAAAAAAAAAAAAGATTTGTAGAGAGAAGACATATACAGAAAGGAATAAAATTAAAATCCATTATTAACATCTTTGGAGAGGTAGAAGAAAAATTTCATTCATGAAACAAGAATGGAATAAAATGAAACAAGAATGGGAGGTAAATAAAGCCCTCAGAAACTTAAACATGTCAGTGGTTATTTTAAAAATACCCTTCAATTACAGGAAGTTTGGAGAGTAGGATTGAGAAACTCTTCCCAAAATAGAGTAAAAGGGGGAAAAAACGAAGACAAAATTAAGAAAACTGGACAATTAATGCAGAAGATCTAATATCTGAAAAATAACAATTCTCCAGAGAGAACAACAGAAAAAAAATGATGAAAAACCACTCAAGAACTTTTTTCACCAATAGCAGCTCATTACTAAACTTTTTAATGCCAAGAATCAAAAGGAATAGACCCTATAAAGTTTTAAATAAGTCACAGATTAATGATCAAGAATCTGAATAACTGGGTTTTATTGGCACTACCAAAACCAAGAACACTCCACCAAAATTAGGGAGTAGACGAAAAACTAATATGAAATGGAAAAATAACAAAAAGAGAGAGCATCAAATAAGGAAAAAAGGGAAGAAGCTATCAAAGCCAGGAACGATGCGGGAGTGTAGAATAAATGAGCACTGGGCACCAGGTCTTAAGACAACAGCAGAATTGGAGCTGGATGACCCAAAAGATAGGCACTGTGGTGTCCTCTGCTTACTATATAATCTTGGTCACCCAGCAATACAACTGAAAAATGGGAATGGCTTATTTACAGGAATAAACCACTAAAGAGGATGATACAGGAGTCATTAATTAGAGACACCAACAGAGAATTGTGATGAAGGATGACAGCAAAAGAAATCTCAAGGTGATACTCTGCTGTGGTCCTGGAGAGCAACCAGGCCACATCATAAGGATCATTGGTGTTTCCAGGAAAGATACTTTCAATAAAAATATAAGCCATATAGTTCATACGATATGATTCATATTGTGGAACATATTAGTGAGAAACTAATCTGTGAGAGAATACACAGCAACACTTCATCTTGGAAGACCAGGTCCTGTGTCTACCAAGCCATCTATCTAACAGTCATCACTCCAAGTGCAGAAAAGCAATGGGCAATCTTTCTCAAATAAAAAAAAAATCTCAGGGAAAAATAGCATATAGAAGCCCTCTTGGAGAAGGAAGATGATGAAATTCATCCAAACAACTGCTAAATCAGAAATAAAGGATAGAGGAATCAAGAAGCAGGAGGTGGGGGGAAACATTAATCCTTCTCACCATAGAAGATGCACTAAAGGATTACAGGAATTATAATTCTAGAATATAATGTCAGTTTTACAAACACAGGTAGAAAAGTAATTTAAACATACCTAGTGTGAAAGTGCTGGTGCCTTATCCTTTAATTTCCTTTTATGTCTATTAATTGAAAAAAATAATGTAGCTTAAAATATAACATGGCTTTAATTTCTCCGTCTTTTCCATGAACTTTTACCTTGATAATCCATGGAAATAGCATTTATTGCAGCAAAGAAAGTGGGGAAAATGTTTATTTGGAATTTGGAGATTACAGTTCTTTCATTATAACATGTTTCTTCTGTTTAATGCAAGTAAACCAATACTGAGCACCTGTTATCTTTTTTTAAAAGCATGTGTAGTATCATTTCTTTTTATAAAGTTATTTCCATTTATCCACCCATCTATTTAGGTAGCCAAACTCTGTCTGGAATCATGTGTTAATAGTGGTTACTTCTAGAAATTGGGGGAAATTTATTGTTTTTATATATTGGCTAATAAAGGTATCATGGATCACTGTCATAAAAAGTTAACAAAAGTTAAAATTTTGTTTTAAAATTTCTGCATGCATAATATAGGGTAAAAAGTGAACTTCTAAAACTTAAAGCAGAAAACTCCTACACTCCCTTTTTGGAGCACTGATACAAGGTATGGGGTGTGGACAATTTAAATTTCAATGAAACTGATTACTTTGGAAAAGAAGGACTTGTTATGGGATAAGACTTGAGAACAAGTACACAGCATTGCTTAGAATATTAGTTTTTCTCTGAGTATGCTTCTCTGGGCTATGTAGAGTGCCCACTTTAAGTTACGTTTTAAAATATTCAGAGTTTGATAGAAACTAAAGGATCTCCATGGGCAGCAGGAGCTGTCAACACAAAACCTATTCGATAGTGAGGGGAAGTATTTGTGACCTTCTCTCTGGAGAACAAAGTGTTTCTGGAATGGCAGAAGGGCAACTATTCTTAGAGATACCCTGTCAATTAGAGAGTCCTCCTCTGACAGTGCAGAGGATATGTGAGATTCAACAAGGTTTCTCAAGACTATATTCTGAGTAAGTGTGTCCATATGGCGAGGTCATGTCAGCCACACAGATAAGAGACACTGCTCCTCATTTCCATATGTTCTCTCAGGAGGAGAGAGAAAACGGACCAACAAACCACTGAAATCCCTACATGTCATTAATTTGAAACAAATTCCACTTGAGTTAGTAAGTAATGGGAGAGGTTAAACAGAATCACATATCCCCAAGCAGAAATGCATAGGTGTTTCCGGGAAGGCCTTGTTTCGAGTTATCAATGCATTATTTATATAGTTCAGATATTGTGCCTTACTTATTTGCCTTTCCCAGAGTCTGTTACATAGGATTGGCCTCTGCATTCCCTTCCCCCTCTTTATCATCAGGTTTCTCAGATGGCAATCATTCCAGTCTCCCAACATGGAGTAAACTGTTCTCTGATATGTATCTAGATGCCCCATTTTTTAAAATTGAGATGTAATTAACAAATAACATTGTGTAAGTTTCAGGGATACAATGCGGTGATTGGATACATATATGTGTTGCAATATAATTACCTCCAGTAGAGTTAGCTAATACCTCTTTCACATCACTTGTCACTTATTTTTTGTGGTGAGAACAATTAAGATCGAATCTCTTAGCAACTTCACAGTTATAATAGAGTATCATTAATTATCATCACTATGCCATACATTCGATCTCCAGAACTTAGTTACCTACTAGCCTCAGCCCCTGGTAACCTCTACTCTCTATTTCTCAGGGACTGGGTTTTTTAGATTCCACATGTGAGAAATACCATATAGTATTTTTCTCTCTCAGTCTGATTTATCTCACTTGACATAATGCCCTCGAGGTCCATCCACATAGTCGCAAATGGCAGTGTTTCCTTCTTTCTTAGGGCTGAGCAATATTCCACTGTGTGTATATGCACACTCGTGTGTGTGTGTGTGTGGACACTTAGGTTGTTCCACATCTTGGCTATTCTGAACAAGGCCATAATAAATATAGGAGTGCAAATACCTGTTCAATATTCTGTTTTTATTTCCTTTAGATACACACTCAAGTTGGATTGCTGGATCATATAGTAGTTCTACTTTGATTTTTTTTAAGATTTTATTTATTTGACAGAGAGAGAGAGAAATCACAAGTATGCAGAGAGACAGGCAGAGGGAGAGGGAGAAGCAGGGTCTCCGCTGAGCAGAGAGCCCAAAGTGGGGCTCGAACCCAGGACCCCGGGATCATGACCTGAGCCGAGGACAGATGCTGAACTGATGGAGTCCCCCAGGCAACCCTCTATTTTGATTTTTTTTGAGGAAATTCCATACTCTTTCCCATAGTGGCCGTACCCATTCTCATTACACTAACAGTACATAAGGGGTCCCTTTTCTCCACATCCTCCCCAACACTTGTATCTCTTGTCCTCTCGATGACAGCCGTTGTGACAACTATGAGGTGATAGCCCACTGTGGCTTTGATTTGCATTTCCCTCATGGTTGGTGATGTGGAGAATAACTTTATGTGTGCTAGCTTAGTTATCTAAAGAATTGTAAACTTCTGGTGCAGAGTCATTTCTGATACATAGCACAATGAGAGGTACTGGGTAGATATTAAATACATATTGATTGATTGATTTCAGCACAATATTACAAAAGAGAAAAGTAGTGGGCCAAAGAGGAAAGTAAGGCTTTTTTTTTCCCCCATAGATCTCCACCAATCATCAGAGAACTTGAAGGAGTCAGTATCTTTCTGGGCTTCAGTGTTCCCATTGATAAAAATAAAGCAAGTCTAAATTTTTAAGATGATGTACATAGCAAGTCATCTATGAGAACCATATGGGTGATAACTTATATATGAAGGGAACATACCAGAGAGAAGTCCTTTTATTTTTTTCTTTTCTGTTTTGTCTAAATTTAATTCCATGCCTTTCGTTTGGACAGTTAAAAAAAAATAAATAAACAGTCTTTACCTACTTAATAAAAAAAAAGCAAAACTACCCCCCCATGCCCCACTGCCCACCCAGGTCAACTTTTTCTCATCAAGTAGAGCTGAGTGTAAAAAATTTAACATATGTCAAAACACATCTTGGAGACTGTCCGGAGCAGTATGTAAAATGCTGTGGGCTTCAGGCTCCAGGCAGCAGCTTCTAACATGGTGTGTTCTGGCTGTGTGCATCTCATGCATTTTTTAAAGGTCTGCTTTAAATGCAGGTTTATCAATAAAAATGCCACCGGAAAACAGCTTTGAAATTGTAATCTCTTCCTGAAATAAAAGGTTTCCTCAAGGCAGGCCTGGAATTGGTTGTGCCTGAATGCCATCCACTTTCATTATACAAGAAATTTTCTTAACAGCTGCTAAATCCTAATTTTGCAAAAGTTAAAAAAAAAATGCCGCTCTGTATCTCTCATCATCAAAAGCAGGATAATTTAAGCCTTTATTGTGTCAGTCATGAATTGTCTCCCCGGTAAGCTCACAATGTCATAATATTCTTTTAGATCAAGGAGGATCCCTACAATTACAGAGTAGAAACCGTCATGGTGCACATTAGACCTGTCTAATGGCAGAAATTAACGTGAATGCTAATGCATTAGCCAAGAATTACAAGAAGAATTACTACTGTCACCAAATCTAAAGGGCCTACAACGGAAAGATGGACAGCTTTGCCCTCTCTCAAAGTGATTCTACGTAGCAGGTGAACTACCATAAGGGGTCTTTTTATTCCTTTTTTCTACATATTGCCTGTAATACCTCCACTGCCTCAGAATTTAGCAAAGAGATTTTTTAAAAGGCTTTTATGTACTAAGGAACACAATGCCTTTACTAACTAGCTTGCAGAAGCAGAGTTGAAACACGGATGTAATTCTCATGCATGAACTCAGCATGGTTTCCTCAACTCTGAAATTTGAGTTACTGTGTGAGTTGGTACACACCATATGTATGTTAACAGAGCCCCGGAGACGGAAACTTCGTTCTGGGCCCCCCCTGCTCCAACCCAATTTCCATTCTGCTTCCAGGTAAGGTGATGTTTTATTTTATTTTTAAAAGATTTGATTTATTTATTTTAGAGAGAGAGAGAGAGCACAAGCAGGGGGTGGGAGGGAGAGGGATGGGCAAACTTCCCACTGAGCATAGAGCCCAACTCAAGGCTGGTTCTCAGGACCTGAGATCATGACCTGAGTGGAAATCAAGAGTCACATGCTTAATGGACAGAACCACCCAGGTGCTCCAAGGTATGTTTTTAAAAGTGTGATATTACTTATATGTGCAATCTAAGATAGGCATAGTCATAAAAGCAGAAAGTAGAACGGTGGGTACCAGGGGCTGGGATACGGGAAAGGCAGAGCCAAGGGATACAAAATGTCAGTTACATGGGACGATTACATTGTAGAGGATATGCTGTTAAGCATGATGACTACAATTAATACTGGGTTGACTATTTGGAATTTGCTAAGACAGTAGAGCTTACGTGTTCTGGCCACACACACACAAAACGGCAAGGGTGCAAAGTGATGGATAGGTTGATGAACTTGATTGCGATGATCATTTCACAATGGACATATATATTAAATCATCAGGCTGGACTCCTTAAACATATATAATATTTGTCAATTATACCTCAATAAAGCTGGAAAACATAAATTTTTAAAAGTTTGAATGTTTCACTCCCCTCTTTTATGCAGGTGGGCACAGGTCACGTTGTCCAGCATGATGACTGAGTTATCTACAAGTCACCTCAGAATCTTCACTTACCCTTAGCCCTCATGCTCACGATGCTGTCTGGCATTCCCTTCTCTCCTCTGCGCCTCCACGCATGTTATTTTGATATCTGAAAGCTGCTCTACAGTCCTACAAAGCGCACTCCCACGTCATTGTTTTTGTGACTGTCACTGACTCCACCTTCCTGAAAGGCGCCCACTCTCATAACATCCATTATGTTGAATTAACGTGACTGCTGTTTGCGAATTTTTCCTTATGGAATAGCTCTGCCTAGCGCAATGTCTTAATTTCAAATGACTTCAAGTGAAATAAATTGCAAAATTCAGTCCCTCGGTTGCACTAGCCACAGTTCAAGTACTCAGTAGCTACACAGGGCAAATGGCTGCTGGACTGGACCGTGCAGAGACAACAATTCCATCATCCTAGAACATTCTGTTGGACACTGACACTTGCGAATGTGATAGTGGGGACCATTCTGCTTCTTATGGTCTAAACAGAAAAGCAGAAGAAAATCTACAGCAAGTGGAATAGTGGTTCCAGAAAGATACGTCCAAGTCCTAACTCCTAGTACCTGTGAGTGTGATCTTCTTTGAAAATAAGGTCGTTGCAAGTATAATTAACTTGAGGATCTCAAGGTGAGATCATCCTGGATTTAAGGCGGGTTCTTAATCCAATGGTTAATGTCCTTACAAGAGAAAGGAGAGGGATAGTCCAGACAAAGACTCACAGAAAAGAGTGTTGTGCGAAGTTGGGGACAGAGACTGGACTGATGGGTCTACAAGCCAGGGAGCACCAAGGGTTGCAGCCTCCCCCTGACCCGCCGGGATTTTAGAGAGAAGCATGGAACAGATCGTCCCTCACAGCCTCCCAGAAGAACCAGGCCTGCTGACATTTGGATTTGGGGGCTTGGAACATTTTGAACTGTGAGAAAATAAATGTTTTAAAGCACCCAGGTTGTGGCAGTTCATTAAAACAGAGGGCCGAGGGGCACCTGGGTGGCTCAGTGGGTTAAGCCTCTGCTTTCAGCTCAGGTCATGATCCTGGGGTCCCGGGATCGAGCCCCGCGTCGGGCTCTCTGCTCAGCAGGGAGCCTGCTTCCCTCTCTCTCTGCCTGCTTCCCTGCCTACTTGTGATCTCTCTCTCTGTCAAATAAATTAAAAAAAAAAAAAAAAAAAAACAGAGGGCCGAGAAAACAAATACAACCAGCCCCTTCCAAACAAAGGGAAACTCTAAAGACATTGTAGTTGCAACAGAGAGTATGGGGTGTAGAGAATCAATGATGCAGAAGGTGAGTCTCTGAGAGTGAACAGGAACAGTGAGGCAACTATCATTTAGCTGTCCTGGGAAGCCACCACCACACCAGGCTGAAGAGATGGAAATTCCTGAGAAGTTTCTGAAGCCTAAGGGCTCAGGGCACACCTGTCTCAAACAGGGACACTGCAAGCCTGAAACCAATGAGGAGAGGCACCGAACTTATTAAAATATGGCAAACTCTGGGAAAACTTATATAGTTCCATATTATTTCAGCTGACTTAATGTAGAATAGATTATTGTAATAAAATGTTATAAATATATTTGTTCTTTCCTTTGCCCCTCTTTCTTAGTTTCCCAGTAATGAAGAATAAAATATCTTTTGTCTTTCTTGATTTATCCAGGCACTTCCTCAAGTTCAGATGTGGGCACATTCCCCATCTGCCTTAGGACTTTCAGAATATGTCATTCAGAGTCTGCTATACCTCTGATTTGCTTTTTCTAAAAATTACTCTAAAAACAATAATTTGTTTTCCCTCTACACTCAGTCCCCAGCCAGTTCTTCTATGCCCCAGCTGATTTCATGGCTTTGGAAATCGATATCTTTTGAGCCATCATTGCCTTTCCACTCTCCAAATGGTCCCTCCAGCTGGTATCAAATCACCTTACCATTTCCAACACTCTGGTCTCCTCTAGCTTTCTTCACATTATCATTTTAGTACATGAGAAATGCTTTTCATGCTTTGTTGGCAGTGTTCTTTGCTTCTGTTCAAAAATACTCTCCTCAATACTGACCTCCCCTTGCAACTTCAAATTCCCCCAAAGCTCTTATTTCCATACAAAATGGCTTCTATGACGAGGCTGGGTTTTACTTAGGTAAGTATGTGTTTGAGGGAAAGAGTATTTTTTCTTCCAACCTTCTATCAATCTGTCTTAATTATTTCACTTGGAGGATAATCTGTGCATATCGCTAAATTCTAAACTCCTGGGATATTGTAAGATCCTTGAATTCTCTCAAGAGTAGTAAGCGATGAAGAACATGCAGTCTAGAGATGAACTGTGGATCTGAACACAGTTCTGACCTTGACTGACCGTGGAACCGTGGAAGCTTGTTGAGCTGTGTCCTAGTTTTCTCTGCTCTGTGTATGGATAATCAAAGTGCCTGTTGCAGAGGTTGCTTAAATTCAATTGTGTAACCTGGTTGACCCTTGAGCGATAGGACCCTTTGAACCACATTGGTCCACTGATGCATGGGTTTTTTTATAGCGCAGCCCTGGGAGTGTATTTTCTCCTCCCTATGGTTTTCTCAACAATATTTTCTTTTCCCCAGCTTACTGTATTGTAAGAGTCCATTATATAAGACACATAGCACACAAAATATGTGTTTATCAACTGTTTATGCTATTGGTAAGGCTGTTGGTCAACCGTAGGCTCCTAGTTGTCAAGTTTGGGGAAAACCACAGGTTATACCCAAATTTTTGGTCACTCCTATGTTGTTTAAGAGTCAACCGTATTTTCAAAATACATACAACGTAGTGAGTGTCTACCCGATGTTATCTGTGGGATGATTCTTCTCATTCCCATTGTTACTTTGGGAATTCGGACAAGAACTGCGCGTGCTGATAGGAAGAGGTAGGTTTTACGAACTCCAACAGAGCTGTAATTTGAAAGAAGTCATTTTGAAAGTGGTTAAGATAATGCTTTGGTTCAGAATACTTTAGTTCCAAGATGTAGACCTCAAGGAGGCTTGGGAGATCTAATCTAATCATGTGCACGGCCCTGCTTTTGTTTGTTTGCTTGTTTGTTTTAAACATTATCACAGGCGATCCTCACTGTCACAAGCTAGACTTTCACACCCTCATTTCACAGGTGAAGAGACTAGGGTTCAGAGAAAACAAATAGGGCACAATGAAAACATGTGGGCTCAGGATCCAAGCAGACAGCAGTCTCAGTCCCAGCTCTGCTATTTACCAGTCATGGGGTGTTGTGGGAGTCACCTAACCTTTTCAGTGCCACACATATTCTATGTGTAATTCAGCAATGCAACACCACAGAGTTTTGTAAGGATTCAAGATGCTTGCATAAGCCTTTGACAAGTGGTTCATGAATAGGGTCTCAATCAATGGTATTATTGTTGTATTAGTACAACCATTAGTACATAATCTGTTTATCAGGCATCCGGACTAATGGGAGAGCACGTAATTACAGCTGCCATAAAATGCTGAACTTCTCCGGCCTAGGATCTTACTTGTAATCCTATTTCTTCCCTGCCAGAACCCAAGCTCCATGACAGCAGGAACCATATTTATCTAGTCCCATCTGCCCATCTGACTGGCTGACTCTCAGCAGTGTTCTGGAAACGTCAGAGCTCTGACTCTCAGAGAAGTGTTCAGAGAGGAACGTCGGAGGCAGTATGGCCATGGAATGAGCCAAGCACAGAGCCAGCGCTCAAGGCGAGCGTCCGCGTCTTTGGGAATTGCCACACATGGCCCACCATGAGCAGAACTCAGAGACTTCAGAGGCAGGAACCGTGCCCATAAATGTCAGGGAAAGTGGAGCAAAGAGACCCATCTGGAAGCGTCAGTGTATATTCTAAGACAATTTTTAGAATTGTTTACAGTCCTTGATTTCTTCCATCTCTCCCCTCCGTGTGTAGGTCTAGCTCTCTAGTTTATCACCCTCACATCATGTTTCTACTCTCTGGGAGGTCTTCTGTTCCCTTAGGTATAATTAGCAATCCCACACAGGAAATATCTGCAACATAACACATGCTGTATCATATGTTTTTTTGTCTGTAGGGAGCTGATGGAGAGAGAATTAAAATTTAGAGCAGACCATACCCAAGGCAGGCTCTGCTTTTACCACCTAAATAAAGGCTTTGCAATTCCAACCTAGAATTCAGACATTTCCACCTCTACAGAGACAAGAAGTACAGTCCTTATAAGCAGAGGAACATAAGCCTCAGCTTACCTGGGATCATCCCAGCTTTCCTGAAATAACAGTGACATCCATTATCTTAGAATCATTATTCATGGTCCCTCTTTTTACTCTTATGCATATCCCAGTTAGGATGATAAAATTCATAGTTTCCCTGTTTAGGAGGAAATTTATCATGGGATTCTTCCAAATCCATCCTAAATTACCACCTCCATACCCTGATCTATGACCCTGTGATTATCCCCTTTTCTGGCATCTTCCCCAGCTCAGGCTGGTGCTGAGATCTGCGCCTAATCTGGCCACGCTGGTGTAGGCTTCGTTTGTCTCCTCTGTGACTACACACTTTCCTTCCATCCTTTGTCATCAGTCTTGGTCCTACAGCCTTTGCCACATCTTCCCTAGGTCTTCTCCTTTGATTGTCTTCGGCAATGGGGTATGAGATTGGTTCTTCTGAGCACTACCATTTGCTTTGGTTACACATGATTTCCCCTTAGTCTCTGATTGTCCTCCCAGTCCGTTTGCAAATTTATCAACAACTTCGAAAAGTTCATACATTTTTGGTCCCATTTTATTCCTCTTATGTTTTTTCCCCCTTACAAAGTACTGGTTCCCAAAGAAGCATGAGTTAAGGAATCAAAAGAATTAGAAAAGCATTTGAGGTTATTCTGTCTAGGTCCTTCAACTGAAGCATGAGGACGTACATTCCAAGGTTCTGAGACATTAGTTTAAAGTCTTAGAATTTGCCAGAGAAGAAGTTTGGCTCAGAACACTGTTCTCCCAATATTCTGTCCAGTACTTTCCCATGTTACAATTCTGTCCTCTTATTGTTTTTATGTTATACTTTTTTTTTTAAAGATTTTATTTATTTATTTCACAGAGAGAGAGAGATCACAAGTAGGCAGGGAGGCAGGCAGAGAGAGAGAGAGGGAAGCAGGCTCCCTGCTGAGTAGAGAGCCCGATGCAGGGCTTGATCCCAGACCCTGAGATTGTGACCTGAACTGAAGGCAGAGGCTTAACCCACTGAGCCACCCAGGTGCCCCCGTTTTTGTTTTAAGATGAAAGAACGCTTGTCATTTTGCTTCTCAGAAGGAGACTCAATGCATCAATTCCAAAGCAAACTGGACAGTCAGGCTGGCTTCACAAGTAAACAAACAAACAAACAAAAATACACCGTGTGAGGTCAACAGGGCCAGTCCCCTCCACATAGTCTGAGCACGTCCACAATGGCTTCCTGTCATGGCACTTAGATGCCACAATGTAGAAACGCATTCTTTTGTTTTAAGACTTACTCTTCAGGGACGCCTGGGTGGCTCAGTTGGTTAAGCGGCTGCCTTCGGCTCAGGTCATGATCCCAGCGTCCTGGGATCGAGTCCCACATTGGGCTCCTTGCTCGGCAGGGAGCCTGCTTCTCCCTCTGCCTCTATCTGCCTGTGCTTGCTCGCTCTCTCTAACTAATAAATAAATAAAATCTTTAAAAAAAAAAAAAAAGACTTACTCTTCAACTAAAACACCCACAGGAATGATAGCTAATGGTTCTTGTCCTAACCTGCATTTGTATGTGGCAATTCTGACTGATTAAATTCTTTATGAAAATTTTGAAAGATTGGAGAAAGAAGAAAGCAAACTAACCTTAGGGCTACGTGAGAACAGGAAAAGGAGGCTTCCCTGAGGAATCAAAGGGCACCAGACTGAGGGATCTGGACACATACATAACAATTCAAGAAATTCATAACCTGGTCCAACTCTGAGGAGGATGATCTGTGGTACTTAAAGAGAAACTACCCTTTTTCTTTGCTGATTTCTAGGGTGAGCATTTTTTTTTTCTCTTCTTAGAATGGGTTTTCTTATTTTTGTCACTCTCTTCCTCAAAAGGAAAACTGCTTTGAGTTTGAACTATCTTTTAGACTAATTTAGAGTTTGCAAAGGGATGATTCAGTAACTCAATGCCTGAAGTTAAGTAAATAAACATTTTACACGTCCATATTTAGAAAGCCCTGCAAATAAAATGACTTGGGAAAAATTAATAAACTTTGGGAACAGCAGATTTCTGAGATGCTTAATAAACCATGAAAAACTATACAAAGCCACAGAAGCAGGATGTGGAAAAAAATGAAAAAAGAAAGGCTTAAATAATAGACAACATTTCTTTGTAATCCTCTTTTATGGAATGTTATTGGGATTTTATATATTTTTTCTCTTTTTTGCATCTCTTTAGTTAGATAGTGATCTCTTTTTAGGGATATTTAAGACACTGCTGGTTTCCTACTCAACGTTCCTTACCAAAAGAATCCAAATTTTGTTCAAATATTTGAGGGTGGGGAAGGTATTATGTTCAAGAAATCTTAGCTCAGCTTTAAGGGATGAACATATTGAGTCTAAGTCAGTCATGTGAATCCTGTTCCCCCTTTGCCATCATGGGTTGGAGGCGGGCATATAGCTGCTTTTCCCAATACCACCTGAGGGTACAGTTGACCCTTGAACAACATGGGGAGTCAGAGGCGCTGACCCCCATTACCTCAAGCAGTCAAAAAACTCCCTGTATAAATTTTGACCCCTCTAAAAACTTAGCTACTAATACCCTATCATTGACCAGGAAACCTACTAGTAACATAATCAATGAATTCATATTTTTATGTTATGTATTATTTATGTATTATAAACTATTCTTACAATAAAGTAACCTTCAGGAAAGGAAATATCATTAAGAAAATCTTAAGGAAGAGAAAATACATTTACAGCATGGTACTGTACTTATATATAAAAAACCCCCACAGGGACGCCTGGGTGGCTCAGTTGGTTAAGCGGCTGCCTTCGGCTCAGGTCGTGATCCCAGCGTCCTGGGATCGAGTCCCACATCAGGCTCCTTGCTCGGCAGGGAGCCTGCTTCTCCCTCTGCCTCTGCCTGCCACTCTGTCTGCCTGTGCTCACTCTCTCTGACAAATAAATAAGTAAAAATCTTAAAAAAAAAAACTTATTGGAAATAAGTTATATATAACTCTATTTATAAAAAAAAAAA
Source organism: Taxidea taxus jeffersonii (assembly GCA_003697995.1). NCBI lineage: Eukaryota > Metazoa > Chordata > Mammalia > Carnivora > Mustelidae > Taxidea > Taxidea taxus. The sequence continues at coordinate 74,881 of ML110714.1, forward strand.
AAACCAAAAACACATATACGTGGACTTGCACAATGCCCACCCCATGTGGTTCAAGGATCAACTGTGTAAGCAATGAGGGTGCTCCAGGAAAGATTTTCTTCCCCAATCAAGAGAAAAGTACTGAAAGAAGTCCCTTCCTTCCTGCTTGTGGACCTTGACATGTAATGATGTAATGCTTGGTGCAATGGCAACCACCTTATCATTGTGAGGCCCAAGAGCCAAGAGAAAAACAATCAGAATTCTTCCTCAAAAATTTTAAATTGGGATAAAGTAACTGTACTCAACCAAGCTACAGTCTAGCCTAGTCTTTGGTTTAAAAGAAAAAAAAAAAAAAAACTGGATCTCAGAACTACTGGCAACATTAGGCAAATGACATTTTGCCTAAAATCTTCAGTGGTTTCCTATCTCTTCAGGAGTAAGACACAAAGTTTCACCATGGCCTGAAAGACCCTCTGTGATCTGGTTCCAGTTACCAGTCTAACCTCAGCTCCCATTTGCTTTTTCCTTGCTCAGACTGCTTCAATCATACAGAATGCCTTGCAGTCCCAGAGAGCAAGATTCCATGCCTCTGTGTTTGCTTTGACAGATACATAGATGGCTTGCTTCCTCAGTTACTACTGTAGAGACTTTTCCCTTAATGATCATAAATACACACATACATACATACATACATAAATACACATCTCTTTGTTTTCTGTTCTCCTATCTTGATACAGTTTTCTCTATAGAACTCATCATTGAGCACCTAGGTGGCTCAGTCCATTAAGTGCTGCCTTCAGTTTAGGTCATGATCCCAGGGTCCTGGGACTGAACCCCACATTGGGCTTCTTGCTCAGCAGGGAGTCTGCCTCTCCCTTTGCCTGCCATTCCTCCTGCTTGGGCTTGCTGTCTCCCTCTATCTCTCTGTCACATAAACAAATAAAATCTTTTAAAAAAAAGAACTCATTATCAATTGGCATCTTTATATGTATATATTTCTTTACTGTTTTTCTCCTTTAAAGCTACCAGAGCCCACTCTACTCACCAAGGATTCCTTAGGCCAGAGATAAGCAGATGGGTAAAAATTTTCTCCTTTTCCTCACCCCTGTCCTCTCTGCTCTCCAGAATCTAAGGAGTAAGGGTGAGAGAAGGGAGAAATAAACCCATTTAGATTCATGAACCTTGAGTATCTCCATAGTTATATTTTTGACTCAATTTGTGACTAATTTCTGGGTCAACCATGAGAATCAACTATAAAGAAAATCTAAGGAGACTTAATTGGTGTTTTGAAATGTTATCATGAAGTCATGTACTCACTACTTCTCCTGGGCACAGAAGCCCTTAATGAATCATCACTTGGGCTGCTGTGTCTCTCTGTGGTCCAATATGAGGACCCAAAATCCCAAATGAGGATAACACTCATCAGTCATCCTTGTTATAAGGCCACACATTTAAGTCGATGTTACAAAGAAAACAAGTTACCTCAGATTTTATTCCTACTGTAGTACTTTCCTTTACCATTTGCCATCATCTGAATATGTCCCTGCAAAATTCGTGTGTTGAAAAATTAATGTCCAAGTGATGGTATTAAGAGGTGAGGACTTTGGGAGATGGGTTGAGTCACAGGTGAAGTGCCCATCCAAAGGCCCCCTAAGCCCCTTCCACATGTGAGGATATAAGAAATGTTCCACCAGAAGAGAGCCCCTATCCATCTATGCTGACATCCTGATCTTATACTTCTATACAGAACTGTGAGAAATAGATTTCTGTTGTTCATAAGCTGCCTAGTCTAGGTATTAGAATGGGCTATGAAAGCATTCTTTGAAACTCATGCAGGAGCTCTTGTGGACTGGCTTAGAAGAGACGAGTTAAAGATTCTGGGCTCAATCACCTTAAAATGACAACTACCCTCTGATTCTGACCCTCTTAAAAGTGAACCAAACCTGACTAACTTGACTTTAATCTTCTCTAAAGTTTCTTTGACCCAGACATAAGAAGAGCTCTGTCTCTAGCTAATCCATATTGTTTACAAGGCTGTTCTACACAGTTCTGAATGTTAAAGGGAGAACAATAGTGACTCACAAGCAAGGCCCCTTCTTGAGAAGAATCTATCACAGTCACTGAACCCCAGTCATTTGCTAGGAAAATATTAGAAACATTTAGAAGTCATTTTAGCTGGTTAGGGTCAACAGTATTCCCACAAAGGGGAAATCCACCTCAGAAAACTCAATCAGCATATTCAAAAAAAGTGTGCTTTGGGTTAGAAGTCTGATTAAACAAAGAATTAAAGCTTTGAGAGCTTTTACAGATAGAATAAGTGTCTACCTTTTAAAAAAAGACTAATTTATTTATTATTAAAATAAAAGTAGATTTATTTATTTATATTATATTATATAAAGATATATTATTTATTTTAGAGAGGTCATGGGGGAGGGGCAGAGACAGAGGGAGAGCGAAAATCAGATCTTCTGTAGGCTCACTTTCAGCACAGATCCAGACACAGGGCTTGATCTCATGACTCTGAGATCATGACCTAAACTAAAATCAAGAGTTGGACACTTAACCAACTGAGCCACATAGGCGCCCCAAATGTCTATCTTGCTTTAGCCCATGTCTCTCCAACATACTTGGGCACAAAAAACTTTCCCTCTCACACATGGGAAGTACTGAGGTGGTCCACTTCCTTGTTTCTATAAGGACACTTAGACTAATTTAATCATTCTTTGACAACTAAGAAGAATATGACTAAAGAGTCATCACTTGCAGATTTTGATAATTATATGATCATACAGCTATACATCCTAAAGTTTCAAAGAATGAGCAAAATTCGTACTCATCTCAGGGCATGTTATGAAAGTAAGTTTTAAAAAAACAAAAACAAAAACAAAAAAACAACCCAAAGCTGATTTGTATTTTGATATCTTGCTCATTCTATTAAAATTAAATTATTAAAATAATTTATTAGGGTAATAATTTGATTCCTATTAACTGACATTGTTCTTTTAATGATGCCTCAGCATTCTGCCACACCATATGTAAAGAGATCTGTTAATACATGTACAAAAATAGTGCTTCTAAGATGAAAGAATGTATAGGGAAAGTGTATTTATAGATCCTTAAGGAAAGATTGCCATAATGGAAGCAAAACTCAGAGACAAGTATTCATAAAGGAAACATCAACATCCTATAGACATTGTATTGTTACTTATCTCAATGACAGCCAATGAGACACATAACAATTGGGCATTGCTGATTTTTCTCCAGGATATCCTGGAAGAAAGTTGAGTTTTCTCCTTCTGAAATCACCTATCTTCACACAAGTTTAGCCCCTTGATTCTTCTCCATGAGGGTTCAGAAACACTATTTCCGAAAACTCAATATATGTCCCTGGAGCCACTTTCATTGAGATTTTGCAGACTCGAATGCTACTGACTGATCTAATCTCATAAAATAGAGCAGATAGATAAACTCCAGAGGGACGTGATAGATGTTGCTCATTACACATAGGTAGACATGGGCAAAAATCACTGATTTTGAAATGCCAAGACTTTTTCTCCTCGTATCCCAAGGAATTCTTCCATAACCAATAGAAAACTTGTAGGTAGAAATATAAATGGACTCTTTAGTCCACCCATTTCTATGAGTAGGCTCAGGGTGAAATTTTCAATCCACCTTTAATAATTAGATAGGAATGGGGCGCCTGGGTGGTTCAGTGGGTTAAAGCCTCTGCCTTCGGCTCAGGTCATGATCCCAGGGTCCTGGGATCGAGCCCCACATCGGGCTCTCTACTCAGCAGGGAGCCTGTTTCCTCTTCTCTCTCTCTGCCTGCCTCTTTGCCTACCTGTGATCTCTATCTGTCAAATGAATAAATAAAATATCTTAAAAAAATAATTAGATAGGAATTCCTGGCATTCATTTCCATTATCAGTTTTATTATTTTATTTTATTATCCTTTTGCCTTTATGTAAATCTCTTTACTTATGTTGTTCTACCATATGAAAATTGTTATAAAGCTACTCATATCCTTTTTAATATGATTAAGGGGATAAGTATCTCATCTACCCAAGACTCTGCTCCATTTCAATTGTTCTTACGCAAACAACAAACTTTGTCTTACTGACAAGTATTTTAAAGCAATGTTTTACTTAATGATTATTATGTACCCCAAAGTTATATTTTATAATAAAACATTTAAAAGAATCATCCTGTTTTAAATGACTTATATTATCTTTTGGGAAACTAAGACATTTCTATATCATATATATATATATATATGTGTGTGTGTGTGTGTATATACATATATATATGTTCAGCTCAACATAGATTTCTTATAGATTAATGTAGTAGGCAATAGGGAGAAATAAACATTTACTCAGCTTGTAATGTACATCAAGTACTTGACAAGTTTATTTCACTTACTATTCAGAACCACCCTTGATGGTATGTGACATGGTTTCCATTTTAAATATTAGGTAACAGAACCAGAGAAGTTAAATAATTTTCCAGAATCACTTAGCTCATTTCCTAGTTATAAAAATCCCTGATGGGAACTAAAGTGTCTGAACTCCACAGCTCACACTCTTCCCTTAAAGTTCACTGATAATGATGCAAGGTATATAGCCATTCACAGAAAACAGTCATGTAGGCTAACATAGTAGGGACCGACTTCAAGCAAAGAGGTGGGATTTGAGCTGAGATGTAAAGGATGGATAGGCAGAAGAAAGTCAAGGAGGCCCCTGGTAAGTGGACCTTCACAAGGAGACACCAAGAAACAGGAATGAGCATAGCCCGTTTGATGGTCGGTGAGATGCCCATCTTTGTGGAGGGACAGATTCCATTTTCATCAATATAATGGGGACCTATGACTCTAGGATTATTTTAAAGCTATGTTAATGCACCATCAATCATAGATGACAGATGAATGAAAACAAAAATGATGATAATAGTAATAAGTTGCAATATACTCTGCCACTCTTCATGACGATGGCCAAAGATTGTACTAATGTACAATTTTACAGTTGTGGACACTGAGGCTCACAAATTAACGTGTGAATCAGGGCCCCATGAAGGGCAACCTCCTGTGCTTACCCGCCATATACTGCCTCACTCCAGGTTGACTCTGGGGAGTGCCATCAAAGGGATGAGCCAGACCAATGCGAGATGTCCTTGTTAAATCACACCAGAGTTTACAGATTCACTAATACTAATTAGAAGGATTTTAGAGAACCTGGCAATGACATAATAAAATGTAACCTCTTTTATAAAGAAGAACCCTGGGGTGCCTGGATGGCTCAGTGGATTAGGCCTCTGCCTTCAGCCCAGGTCATGATCTCAGGGTTCTGGGAGCGAGCCCCACATCCAGCTCTCTGCTCAGCAGGGAGCCTGCTTCCACCTCTCTCTCTGCCTGCCTCTCTGTCAAATAAATAAATAAAATCTTTAAAAAAAAAAAGTTAAAAAAAAAAAAAGAAGAACCCTGAGGTCCAGAGAGTTTAATTGTCCATATCATATAGACCAAGCCAAGAACACAATACTAACTGCTGGGTTCCCAACCTAATATCACTTACATTGTTTTTATTCTGATTCAAAGTAGTATTTTAGAAATATTTCTCATATTCTCTCTTTCCCTCTCTCTCTCTTTTTTTTTTTTTGCCAGTTTTTCAGTCTAAAATTACAGAGTACAACAGTGTTGTAAGGATCCCTTTGTCAAAATCACGTTTACATTCCAACAGAGACATTGCCTCTTCCCATACAATTAATAGAAGCTTTTATGATTACCTGTATTTATTAAATAAATCACACTAAAATCGAGATGTCTTTTCCCAGAAGAGATAAATTACACAGGTTATAAAATTGAGATACATTTTTATGTTTAATATTTTTAATTAAAAATAGTGAGAACTGCCTAGTGAATTTGCCTCAAGTGAGAAAACTAAATTATGGTTGGATGATGTGATTAATAACATCTGGGCCAGAGGAGGAAATTATAAAGGTCACAACACCTATTCCTTTTAGAAGCAGAAGCCCAGTTGCAGAAAATCTTCTTAGTCCATTTTCCCCCAAAGCAGGGGTCCAGACAGCTACTCAGGAAAAAATAAAATGCAAATTAACTTAGAAAAAAAAAGCATATCCCATAAGCAGATGGGTAACTAATATGGGTTAACATCTGAATTTTTATTTACTTATTTATTAATTTTGAAAGTGAAAAGTATCTTTTCATTTTTTTGTTTCAATTTTTTTAATTTAAATTCTAGTTAGTTAAATAGTGTAATATTGGTTTCAGGAACAGAATTTAGTGATTCCTCACTTTCATATAACCTCCAGTCCTCATCAAAGCAAACACCTGAATTTTTAAATACTGTTTAGGGAAAAGAACAGCAAAACAAGGAAAAGGAGAAAGAGTCAAAAGAAAGGATAAAAGAAAATCAAAGAAAATGTTGACTTCATGTCATTTTACTCCCTGAACTGTTGGCATATTACGTATTTTTAGGAGGACTACATTTCCTTTGGCCTCAAGAAAGTAATTTTATGGATATGGCCTTGGAATAGTTGTTCATAACATCCTACTCAACCCAGTTTATCAGTTTGGTTGATGAATCACATGGTCATTCTTCTTATTTCTAGTGAACTCCACTTAAGCATGAATTAGATAAGTTTTGGAATTTCAAAGGGGTTTAACCACCCTCCCTGGGGCACAAGGAGAGGGGACAGTTAGGAAGAATGAAGATGATAACTCTTGACTCTTCAAGTTCCTTTCAGACAATGCTTGCATTGAGAAGGCACAGACCCACCCTTCATTTCTATGGCCGATATTTCTCTTTGGACTTCATTATTTGAGATGAAGAGCTTTGCCAGGGGTCCATAAGGTTGTCAATAAGTAGTCCTCATATTTCTATTTTAGGAACCAGAAAAAAATGTCACTGGGCTGTGGTCATTGAAGTAAGTCAGGGAAGTTTTCATTACAGATGTAGCTGTTAGGCCCTTTGGAAGCTTTCTGAGGGAAGGGAAGGGAAGTTAGTTTGGAGAAGCGGCCATGGGTTTAGGAAGGGATGAGGTAAGAGGAAGAGAAAGAGCTGAGGTTAAGAGTAGAGTAAACAGGGGTTCCTGGGTGGCTCAGTGGTTTAAGCCTCTGCCTTCGGCTCAGGTCATGATCTCAGGGTCCTGGGATCGAGCCCCACATCGGGCTCTCTGCTCAGTGGGGAGCCTGCTTCCTCCCCTCTCTCTCTACCTGCTGCTCTGCCTGCTTGTGATCTCTCTCTCTGTGTCAAATTAATAAATAAAATCTTAAAAAAAAAAGAGTAGGGTAAACAAATTAAGACTGAGATTAAGAGTGGAGTAAATGATGTAGGACCAATCTAGAGGGGTTAATGGTTTAAGCATTTACTGAGTCAGAGTAACTTGAGCCCAAATGATATATTATTTGTGAATGAGTTACCTAGGACAAGATCTCTCCCTTACATAAAAATAATTGTGCTCTCAGACAAGCTGAGCAATAGTGAATAATGTGAAGGAAGTTTGTTGATAAAGAAGGAAAAATCCATGAAGAGCAGTTTTTAAATTAGCATACCATTTTTTTTTTTTTAATTTGGGGAGGAGAGATGGTGTCTGCGCAACATGGGCCAAAATAAGCCAACCAGCTGAGAACCAGCTGGGCAGTCCCATTTCAGGGTAGCCCTCGAGGTGCCATTTCATTACAGATCATTACCCAAATAAATGACAACTGGAGGGAGTTTACCATTTCATTCGTTCTCATGTTAACCAAACCAAATAGTAAGCACAGCTGGAAGGGGGCTGCCATCCAGGAGAGATGTCTTTAAATACTTAAGTCTTTAATACTACCACGGACAATGACTCAAGTAACAATGACTAGCCACTGTTCTAGAAAATTCCTGGACAGAAGTCAGTAGTGCCTGACTTTTCTACCTCCCTAGGTATGCACTAGTGGCCCAATGGAACACACTAGAAAGTCAATTAGTAGAGTGTTCTGGGGCATGGGCTTCCGAGATAAAGAGACATCAGTTCCCATTTCAGCCTGGCCAACTACTGGCCGTCTGAGTTCAGTTAAAATAGCTTCAGGTTGTTAGAGGACTTTGTGTCCCTTTAGTGCCCACGGTTCTTGTTCACACCCTTTTAAAGAATGAAGAGGTAGACCAGATGAACATTGATGGGCAGCAAAGCAAAGCTGATTGAGTAAGAGTAGAAAGCTCCTGGAGGGGAGGGGGGCCCGAATGGGTTGCCCCTGGAGTTTCTAAGTTTAGGGGTTTTTATGAGCTCTTTTGCAGAACTTCCTTAAACATTCAGGTTGTGCTGAGTTGTGCCAGTCAGGGGCTTTGGTCAAGTATCTGTCTTCCTATTAGGTCCATGTCCAAGTGCTGATGGTCTTTTTTTTTTGCCCCTGACTTCTTGGGGCTTAGGTCTTAACTGCCCCTTACCCATGATAATCGAAAATGCTTTTGTGGTTAATTGTCTTATTTCAGGACATTTTGTAGAAGTTATTTCTGCAAAGACTGTGAAGCAGAATGTCAGTGGGGTCATGTCGAAGCTGCAAAGTAGGGCATCAGTGCTATTTTATCTTAGCTGTTCCGACTCCATATCTTCTTGTTGGGGACCTTGGACCTGGCTACCTAACCATCCAGCTATCTCCTAACAAAGCTCTCAGATTTACTTTTTCCCACTGAGGAAGCAATTCTAGGATTCTTGCAGATACGAATCAAGTAGAGAGAAAACCTTCAGCCCAATGTGAAACGTACCATGTGCAATCAAGAAATGACAGCTATCTGTACAAAGACTGACTTCAAATATGATGCTGCATGACGTGAGACACTCTAGTCATTCTAGGGTACTTGGAAAATGCACAAAACCTTAAATACACCTCATCATGATGGGCGCCCCCCGTACACCGCCCCAGCCTCCGATCTTGCCACTCATTCTCCATGAGGCACATTTGTTTTCCTTCAGTTTCTTTCTGTTTCTTCAGCATCACAAATCCTTTCCCCACTCTGCACACCTGCACCCTCAGTGCTGAGCACGGAGCCTGGAAAAATGCCGCCCTCCACAAACATCTGCCAGATCCATGAGCTCACTGGTCCAGGTCACTGAAGTGTATTTCAGAGAAACACTTCATTCTAATTTTATGGTCCAAAGGGATTACTGCAGGGTCTGAGTACCTGAATGATATGTAGGCCCACCAAAAAAAAAAAAAAAAAAGACATTTTACTGAGTTTGGGGCAAAGCCATTCCAGTTATTAAAACTTCGGTCTCTGTCACTTTTTTGTGTTAAGTGTTAGCTTATCATTGCAAATCCACTAAAATTACTTTTGTTTTTATATACTTAACTGAATACTTTTCCTCTTCAGTAATGTATGTAGGCATATGTCCTTCTCTGTCCGTATATGTAGAGTGAGAGAGGGACAGCATTTATGCATATATAAAACTCTCCAAATGTCCCAAAAATAAACATGAAATATGGGGGTTCATATCACATGCATTTTTATTCCAAAGGGTATGGAATATCTCCTTTCTTTCCAAATCTGCTCACAGCACACTCTCTGTAAATACTTTTATTTAATCCACATTAGAATCATATGACACATTCAAAGCTATAATGCATTTTCATATAACTTCATTTCCTTTGCTTTATATAAATGGTCCATGTGGGAGGGGGGTGTTCTTATTTTCATTATTAAATGCCACATTCATTGTTATGAAGAAAATAATTTTGAACACGTCTCCAGAGTGAACCTCTCATCTCATTTTTTTGCTATTGCTTAGTCAAACTAAATTGCACACCCCGTTGAAAAGTGTCAGTGATTCTTATTCTATGTCATAAACAAGGATAAATCAAAGAGGCACCAAGATGGTAGTCCTTTAAAGCAGAGCAGAACCGTTCCCATGTAGCAGAGCAGAGGGGAGCAGAGTGACTTCAATAGTGCCCACCCACATGCATGGTCACTACAGAGCAGAAATCGTGTATGCAGAGATGGTGAACAAAAACATCAACAGAGCAGTGGCCAGTTCACAGAAAGGAGTCAAAGGAAAGGGATTACTCCATTTCAAATGGCTGTCACAGAATTAATCATTCAAGACTGTCAAAGATACTGGCAAAGAACCCAAAGCCTCCATCCATGGGGTCACTTCCAATCCTTGTTATAACTGAGAATCAAGAGAGTATTAGAGTTGGTATTTCTCCACCCAATGTCAGTATAACAAATTAATCTGCCACTGAAGCCAGTCCTTAAGAATGCTTTTTTTTTTTAATTCCAAAGAGCAAAGGACTTAGCAGCTGAAATGTTACTAGACGTTACTACCTCTGGTACTACTATACTACTAGAGTACTACCACCGATACTGCTACTACTTCTATTCCTAATACTACAAGTCACTATGCAATTCTGTGTTCACAAAGGGTGCTCCATGCAACACACACACACACACACACACGCACATATATATAACTAATTGTATTTTCCCTTCCACTTTTTAAAAAGGCATTTTAAAGATAATTATAATAACTTAATATTAGCATAAGGGTTTATAGTATAATTATTACCTTCTTTGAGGTAATATTCCATAAAGTAGTGCTGATTTTATACATCTTTTACAACAAAAGCCATGTCCAAAAACAAGACCAACATATTCTGTCCCCAACTCCACTTCTCTTTTTCCACTCTAACTGATCCCCTCTTTGAAGAGGCTGCCTTTATGAAGCAGGGAGGAATTGGGGAT